>JAUTBZ010141116.1:0-28154 GCA_032361785.1 Lepetodrilus galriftensis | reverse complement strand
TTGAGCTTATTAATAAAAGTTTTATTAGTGGTTGCGGTGGTTGGTAGATATTTAATTGAGATTTGCTTATTACAGAGTTTCTTGTTTGTCAGTTTAATTGGTATGAACTTACTGTTAATTCGTTGTTGTGTAATTTCTTTGGTAAGTTTAATTGTTTGAGTTTGAGTACAGGAAATATTTAGTTGTGTAAATTCTGGATAATCAGGCGTAACGATTAAGAGGGCGGTTAGTTGTGTTAAAGTTAAAAGCATTAATTTTTTACCTTTAGTTAGTTGTTTAAAGTAAGTCCTTTTTAGGTTAGGGAAGTTAGTAACATCAGTAAATTCTTTTCATGATTAAATGTTTCTGGAAAAATTAGCTTTTCTAGTAAGTGAGATTAAAGCATTAAGACCTAAATTATTAATTTGTTCTAAACTGTTTGTAGACCTTGCAAAATATTTAACAAAAATCCCATGTTCTTGTCTAAAGCAAGCATGAATATTTCCATCTTGTGCTTCACCAAACATAAAACCTTTAGTTAAATATCTTTTAGGGGGTAAAACTTTAAACATTTCATAAAAATGTTCTTCTGTAATTTGCTCTATTATATCTAAATAATTTTTCATTAAAGTATCTTTCTTTAAGTGTGTTTAGGGTTTAGTTGTGTTTGGCTTTAAGTTGTTTTTGGTTTGGGGCAAGTGTTGTAATAGGTGGCTTTCGTTTAAGTAGTGGGGTGTTATGTGGTTGATAAGTTGTTATATACCAAGTGTTACAGTTTTTTAATTTCTTACTGTCTGTGATATATACACCGCCTCGTTGGTTCTTTTTAAAGAAGGAATTGATTTGCTTTATGTTAGCTTGGCAAGGTTGGTAAAAAATTTCTTGGTTGGTGTCTTTAGCTAACATAATAACAAAAGTGAGAGTTAAAAGCATTGTGTTTATCTTTCGTAAGTTTGGTTTGGTTTGTTTTGGCTTAAATCCAGTGAATTTTAAAGGTTGTGTTGCCATCTTTGAAATGTGTAATTTCTGTTAATTGACTTAATGAGTTACACTTTATTGTTTTTACAAAATTGTTGCTATCTATTTTGTGTTTAGTGTTGTGGTCAATTACTTGCTTGTTATGCGAATAAACTTTAAATTGTTTGTTATGTAGTAAGTTAAAAAGTGTAGTAGGTGAACCGCCATAAGCAACTGTGTCGGTTTCTGTAGTGCTAAAATTGAGGTGTCTTGATTGATCTTTACTACCGTGGAAAACTATAGCGGTTTCAATTTCAGTTTGTATATGGTTTTCATTATCATTGGTGTTGGTATATCGTGCAATGATCTTTCCAACTATTTTATGTTTACTGTTCATAATTAGAGCGGTATCAAAAGTTTGTCTTGAAATGTTATTATAGTAATCTCTAAAAAAGTGTGCCACTGGTTTGCCTCGTTTAAGTTAAAGTTTTTAAAGGGGTAGTTTTTTATTGCTACCCCTTGTTTTTCTGGTTTGACTGTTAAGGTTTACTAAGGTTTAGTTTTTTGGCAAGTTGTTGAACTTTGGAATTGTTAGGATATAAGCATTAATTGCTGCGGTGTCTTTTCTACAAGATGCTTTAGCATTACGTTTATACATTTTCTTAGGGTTTGATTTAGTTGGTGTGCCTTTTGTATGGCCTTCTTTCCATTTGCAAAGGTTTGCAGTAGTACATGCGTTTTGTGTTACTTTACTACAATGAGTAGCAGCGTTTGCAGCGTTTAGAGAGAAGTTAAGAGCAACGATTGAAATTGAAAGTGTAAGAGCAAGTTTGTTAAGTGTTGAGTAAGTCATGTTTTATAGCTTTCTATTTAATTTAAGTTTTAGTTTGGTTTGGCTTAATTGCCGTTGTGTTTGTTAAGTAAACACACCATAAGAGCAACAAAAGTTTTTGTGTTTTTGTGCTAGTTTAGTTTATTGCTCTTAAAGTTTGGTTACTTGTTTAGTTGTTTAGTTGTTTAGGGTTAAGCAATCAAGAGGTTGCCAGTGGTGTCAAAAGTTAGTTCTAGTTCAATTTCTTCTGGAATTTCTTCTAAAAATTTGGCTAGCTCTTTTCTTTGGTTAAAAGGGATTGCCTTTTTAAAGCGAGGGTTATATTGACTTACTTTTGTTTTTGGTCTGGAATAATACCAAAGAATTTCTTCTCTTGTTTGAATTGAGAGGGTAAGCTTGTTAAGATCATTAAAAGTTGTTTCTTGTGTTGTTGCTACTGTTTGGTTGTTTTCTTTAGTTTTGTTTGACATAGGTAAATCCTTTAAAGTTGGTTTGGGTTTGGTTTGGTTTGTTGCTTAACTCTATTATAGTTCAAATTGATTAAGCTAAAGTTAAGTTATTTAAAGTTTTGGGTTTGGTTTGGTAAGAAACCTTTATCTGTTAGCTTTGCAGTTAAAATAATATGGTCATCTAAAACACGTATTACACCATGTTTAGAGCCTTCTTTAGTTGCTAAGAAGTTGTTAACTGTACGAGTGCTATAAAAAATTCCTGTAACTGTGAAATATCTTATTGAATGTGTTGCCTGTACAATAGGAAGTTTAGTAGCGGTCATTAGGTAAGTCTTTCATGGTTAGGTTAGGTTAAGGTGGTTTTAGGTTTGTAGGGGTAATACTAGGGAGAGTTTAGAGGGGTTTAGTAAGGTTGGAAGGTTGGAAGGTTGGAAGGGCTAAAGGGGGCTGAAAGGGGGCTGAAAGGCTCGTGAGAGTAAGCCAAAGGGAAGGGTAGAGGGGTAACTATTTTTGAGATAGAATTATAGAGCTAAGAGTGTCCCTTAAAAGCAAGTTGTTTTCTCTATGTAACTGTGAAGCGTATTCAGGACTACAGAGGGCTATAGAGAGAGTATAATTAATGTGTGCTCGCATAGACTCATGTTCATGTTTAGCTTGCTTACGGTGATAAGATAAAACGTGGGTGCTATAAGGTAAAGACTTGATAGGTGTCATAGGGTAGAGCCTCGCTATAGGGGTGATATACGGGTTTAGGGGTGTTACACGGTCAAAACAAGTTAGCTTTACTAGGGTAAACCCTAAGAGCAACTAGCAATTAAGGGGGTTAGCAGGTAATAAGGTTTTATCTGCTAAGGGCGGCTTGCAATAGAGTGTTGCTCTCTTGCAGGAACATGAATGAACTAACTAAGGTCGCAAGAATGGCAAGCATAAATAGAGCTAAGTAAAGTTCATGTAGAGCGGTTTTAAAATTGTTCATTTTGATAAAGCCTTTTTTAGGTTAAGTTTGAAATTAGTTTACCCTAACAGCTACCTTTAGGGGGGGGGGGGTAGCTGCTAAAGAAAAATAACTAAACATATAGAATATTTCCAGCTAAATGATATTCAGTATCATTACCATCATAGTCTTTTATTGTCCCTTTAACTCCCATATGGTAAGTATTATAGTCCTTTAACCATGCAGTTTTATTAATTTTTAGGTAACTATCACTAGATAGTATGTATGTCATTACAATGCAGCCTTTAGTTTTAATTACTGTCTGTAATTCTTTGTAGGTTGTTATATATGTTTCTGCCATAGTTTTAAGCCTTGATGGTTTGGTTTAAGTTGTTCTATCTCTATTATAGTCCAATTTAGTTAAGAACTAATTAAAATGTTTCAGTTTGTTGCTTTTTAATTGCTTTATTATGATTAAAACCTCTTGAATTTTACCTCTTTGTTGCTTGTTTCTTGTTCTGGCAACACTCAAAAGGGTTGTTTCTGCCTTACTTTGTAGATCATTTAGAGCTTTGATAGCACTTAATTGGTGTTCTTGTTTAGTTGTGTAGAGCATTAGTGTAACTCCTTTCTATTGAGATTCAGCTAGGTATCTTTTTGTATAGATCTTAAAGGTGTTACCCTTTAAGCTTAAAATTGTCTAAAACTGCTAATTTTTGGGCAAATTCTGGTGTAATTGGCTCTAAAAATTTAATTTTACTGATATAAACGCCTGTTTTTGTGCTTTTTTGTGCTTTTTGAGTGTTTTTCATAGTTTTTTACCTGTTTTTATGTGTTGTTTTGCTTATAGTCTTATTATAGCTGATTTGTGTTAACAAACCCTTACCAAAAGTAAGAAAAATACGTTTTATTTTATTTTTTTTATTTTTATTTCTGTTAATGATTTATTAAACAATTTGTGGGTGGGAATTCAGATCAACTTTCGTAACAAGAACGAAAAGTGAACAGAACGCAAAACTTAAGGGTTTACGTAGCCTACCAACTTCCCACCCATTTTCCGTTCTTAGTATTACACACGCTCTTTACTTCCCCCCAAAAAACAACTACACTAAAACCTAACCAAAGCCTTAAACTAAACAACGGAATTATATAAACAAATGACTAAAAAGACCCCTAAAACTAACAAACCTAGCAAAACCACTAAAACCAACAAATTAAATAAAAAACAACTCAAAAAGGCAAAAAAACTTAACAACCCTACTAAGAAAACTAAAAAACTAAAAACACCAAAACAACTTAAAAAACAACAAAAATTAAAAGCTAAACTAAAAGCTAAAAAGCTCACCCCTAAACAAGAAAAGAAGAAACGTAAGCGTAAACGCCATAAACATAAGCTTAGTACAGAGTTAATCCCTTATATCGACACCGACAACAACAATAAAGACATCTCTCAACTAAGGATTGAAGCATTCATTAAACTCATCGAAGGGACACCAAGAGATAATTCCTTCCTAAAACATTTCTATAATGTAGATAGTCTACCTCAAAACTTTCATACGTTAGATAAGGAGAAACTGAAATATTTTAAAGAAATCTCGAAAGTTAATATTAACCTCTTGCAAGGTTTTTGCTGTATCTCAAGACAATCTATCTCTCAACAGCATCACACCAAACAGCAAGCAACTCAACAGGAACAGAAGCGAGCCTTCAAAGAAAAAAAGAGTAAACAACACCAAGCAACCCATAAGTTCGGTAAGTTCTCTAAAATTAACTCTACAAGTGGTATTGAACCTATCTGGACACAACTATATTTTGAACCAGATGTGGAATATGAACTTTTCCAATTTTATAATTCCCTAGAACAGAAAGACTTAGAGTTAGTCTATAATTTCTCTGAACAAACTTTCTTAGGAATCCCGAAACATAAAATTATGGAGTTTTTTATCTTTTACTATTGGGAAGAACGTGCCAAGGCTTATGTTATCCAGAAAGTTTCTGCAAGTGCTAACACTAATTCTCTTAGACAAGTAAGTATTAAAGAACACACATATCAAGCAGCTACATCTATTAGTACTATGATACAAGAAGAATTGGCCTATAGAGCTGCTAAAAGTAAAACTAAACGCTCACTTAGAGATTTAACAGGCGCACAACTATTAAAGGCTTTTAATGAAAACACTGCAACATTAAGGATTTCTGCTGATTTAGCTAGGTTTGGTAATAATGCTGACCCAATTATTTCAGTGAATACAAACATACAACAAACAATGCAACAAGCAACTAGCAATCATGAAGGGGTGAAAGAAGATAAAACCTCTATCCAAGAAAGGGAACTAGAACTTAAAACACAATTAGCTAATGACCCTAAAATGTTTGAAGCTATCCAGAAATTAGCTGTGGATTATAATACCATCGAACCAGAACAGGAAAAAGAAAACACTGAAACCACTTGACTTCACTTATAAAGTAGTCTACACCTCTAACTACAGGCTATCTAGCTTAAATAAAACCTTAACTACTAATTTCAATTCAACCTAGAATTAGTGTTCCTTGATTTTTCCTTAAACATGAAATCAATACCCTATTTAAGCTAATAGCCTGTAACAGTAATAGGTCAAATTGCCTAAACGCATAGTTAATTGTAAATTTTGTAAAGCTTATCACTTTCAAATACTCGCATACTTATAGTTAACTATTCACTTAAACTCACACAATTTGACCTATTTCCTTTCTTTCCCTTCCCCTATTCCCCCTTAGTACCAAATAGTTTCTGCTTTGCTTCCTCTACTGTTACCTCTTTAACTGGATAAGCAAGCCTGATAAATAGTAATGCTACTATTGCAGCCATAGCGAAAAAAGCATACATCCGTAAACCTAATGCTGCAAAAATAAATGCACCTATGAGTAAACCTATTAAAAACTTCCCGATCATTGATTGATGTTCTTGTGACATAGATATAATTTCCTTTTAAATTGTTGGCTGTTGCCTGTAGAAATAAAAAAGAGTAACATGAAATTAATCATGTTACTCTGTTATGTTTACTAAAGATAATGTAACCACCCAATGTCTACTTACCTATAGAGATACTAATAAACTCTAAACAGTAAAATAAAACATCCCCACAAAACCTAAAGTTAACATCCAAAAGTCTAAAGTGAAAACTTAGTTGTGTCAAGTAAATGGAAAACTTTTAAAAGAGTAAACTTCCTGAACACAATAAAGTAAAGTAAAAACACCAAAGTAAATTAAAAAACCCAAATTATCCACCGCGCTGTAACCTTACTAGGGAAGCCCTTCATTTTTGGAAGAATAGTAGTTGGGTAGGTAGGGGGCATCGTACCGTGAAAGTGTTATTAAAAATTTTTTTAGGTCATAGACCTAATTTTTTATTTTTAAATTTTAACGATATTTTATAAACTATGTAAGTAAACCAAGGTACATCTGATAGTTGCCTAGTTCTGTCTCTCTAAGTACTTATCTTTTATCAGTGGTGTAACCTAATTAGTACCCATTTTTCATTTTCAGAGCCGAATTAGTAGTTGATACATTATAATATATATAGTAGTGTATGGCTTGTCAACCCCTAGAAACTGAAATTATTTTAGAAAAGTTTTACACCTATGCAAATGACAGAAGAACAGATAAAAAGAATAATTTCAGACCCATTTCTAACACCAGCTACGTTAAGTCAAACATTATGGCCTAGTGGTAATGAAAAATGGATTCCTTCTAAGTTCTTAGTTTTTCTAAGTAAGATCATTGCACAAGAACTATATAAAGGTGGTGCAAGATTAATTATTAGTTTGCCACCTAGACATGGTAAATCAACTTTGATTAGTCAAGTAACTATTCCTTGGTATCTTAATACATATCCAGGAAATAATGTTATTTTAGCATCCTATAATAAAGATCAAGCTACAGAGTTTGGACGTAAAGCAAGAGATATTATTGCTGAGAACCAAGATTTGTTTGCTATTACTATTCGTAAGGATGTTAAACGTGCTGATAAGTTTTATACAGAACAAGGAAATGAAACTAACTTTCTAGGTTTGGATGGTGCTGCTACAGGTAAAGGCGCACATTTACTTGTTATTGATGACTTTATTAAAAACTTACAAGAAGCTAGTTCAGCTACATTTAAAGATAAGATGTTTGCTGGTTATACTTCTAACTTAAGAACACGTATCGAGAAAGATATTATGCGTGATAGAAAAGGTTCTATAATTATTTTGGCTACAAGATGGTGGTCTGATGATTTGATTGGTAGAATTTTAGAGAAAGATAAAGGTGTAGGTAGATGGAAATATATAAGTTTACCAGCTATTGCAGAAGAAAATGATATTTTAGGTAGAAAAGAAGGTGAAGCTTTATTTCCAGAAAAATATGATGTTGCTGATCTTGAAGAAATGAAACAAGATTTTGATGGGGATTTTATGTGGCAAGCATTATTCCAGCAAAAACCTATTAATGATTTAAATAGTTTAACTGATGGTAATTGGTTACAATTTGTAGAACCTTTACCTAACATTGAAGAAAGATCATTAACTAAAGTAAGAATGTGGGATTTAGCAGCTACAGAAGGTGGTGGTGATGATACTGCAACTTGTTTAATGGGTAAAGATGTACAGGCAAATCAATCTTATGTAATGCAAATGGAAACTAATAAGTATGGTATTGGTAAAGTAGAGCAATGGGTAAGAGAAACTGCTGAACGTGATAGAATGTTATATGGTCATGTTAAAATTTTAATTGAACAAGAACCTGGTTCTAGTGGTAAACTATTGATAGAGCAGTTTAAGAATTCTATTTTAAGAGAATTTATTGTTGAAGGTGTACCAAGTAAAGGTAAAGCTAAAGTAGTTAGAGCGCAACCTTCTATTGGTGCTATTAGTTATGGTAAATTAAAATTTTATCGTGGACATTGGAATGATAAATTTAAAACTCAATTCTCTAACTTTACAGGCGCACCTAATGGTATTGATGATATGGTTGATGCTGTAGCAGGTGCATATAATGATTTGAATAAAATTTATAGTAAATCAACAGTCTTAACACCAGATCAAATGCGTGAACCTTTAGTAAGTAGTAGTGGTGGTTTTTATAATGAGGGTGATTTAGTAATGGATAGATCAAGTTTTGGTTTAGGTTCTATAGGTTAAGAATGGAATATACAATTAAGTTAGGGTTATATTTATGTCAGGTGTGGTATTAAGTTTCTTAGATAGTGTTGTACCTTCTAGTTTAACAAATGCTTTAGGTGAAATGTGGGGTTCTGCTACAGGTTCATCAAGTAAACGGAATTACACTAAAGAATATGATTATATTGATAATGTTACCTATAAGGAATCATTAGTTCTATATAAAAGGAGTCCATTTGCTAGAAGGTTAGTAGATTTATATCCTGATGCAATTTGGAGTAAGAAATTAACAATTAAAAGTAATGAAGAATTAGAGATTGCTATTAATGGTGAATTTAATGAAAAAGATGAATTGGTTAATGAAGGTTTAGATCAAGAGCATAGTATTTACGCTAAGTTAAATGCAGTAGATAAGTTATCTAAGATTGGTAAATTTGCAATCCTAGTAATTGGTATCAATGATGGAATGGATCTAAAGTTTCCAACTGAAAAAGGTAAACCTCGAAACATTACTTTTCTACAACCATATGGTTACGATCAAATAAAGATTGAGGAATATGATACTGATGGTTCTTCATCAAATTTTGGTAAACCTTTATTGTATCAAATTAAACCTTTTAAGGCACAAGATGCTATTACAGTACATTACTCAAGAGTCTTACATGTTGTAGATTCATTATTAGATGATACAACTAATGGTACTCCTATAATGGAAGTAGTTAGTAATACTTTGAGAGATAATTTAAAAGTAAGTGGTGGTGCTGCTGAAATCTTCTTTTTAAACAGTCGTAAAGGTTTGGCTGTGAAGGTTGAAAATCTATCAGCAATGACAGACCTACAAAAGAAAACTTTTGAAGCAAGTATACAGAACTTTTTAAATGGTACAAGTCGTGTTATTTATATGGATGGTCATGAGATACAAGATTTAGGTAGTGATGGTATTGACCCTGAACCAGTAATTAGACCTTTAATTCAGCAATTATGTGCAGCGGGTAAAGTTCCTGAAAGTGTGTTAATTGGTTCTGGTAAAAGTAATGATACCTCATTACAAGATAGAGCAACAATGTCTAATAACATTAAGCAAGAACAAGCTATTAGGGCAGAACCTAGAATTTTCAGACCATTTATTAAAAAATTGCAAGATGCTTCTATACTAAGTGAAGGTTCTTATGAAATTATTTGGCCTGATAGCTTTACGTTAAGTCCATTAGAGAAATCAGAAGTTGGTGCTAAACAAGCTAGGGCATTACTAAGTATTAGTACATCCGCTTCAATTACAGGGGAATCTCTATTTAATGCTGAGGAAATGCATCATATTGGTGCTGCTGGTGATAGACAGATTGAAACTAATAGAGATTTAAAGTTGGAAATACTGGAACGGTCACAAGCGGATAAAAATGTTAAAGCTAACATTGGGGAAGGTAATGAAAATTCAGAAGATGGTAACAATAAATCTAATGAACAAGGTGTAACAGATAAGATTGAATATTAAACATTAAAAAGGGTTTAAAAGAAATGCATAGTAATAAATTAATTTCAACTGTAATGCTAAAAGATACATCTTTAGTTTCTACTAACTTATATGCTACTGAGTCTATTGATATTTCTAGTAGTAGGATTGAGTTCTTAAGTGGTACTGAATATTTAGTTGTACCTATGGTTATACTTCTAAGTAAGGTTGTATTTCCAGGAAATTCTACTACTGGTCAATTTATTCCAGCAAACGTACTTGAAGCTAGTGTAAACTTATGGGATGGTACACCAGTTATAGTTAATCATCCTGCTGCCGATAATGAAGATAAACTTGGTAACTCTATTACTACTGTAGAAGAATTAGGTTTAGGTACATTAAGTAATACTAAGTTTGAAAATGATAAACTTTATAGTGAGTTATGGATTAACAAAGCTGTAATTGCTACTAAAACTAATAATTTAGTTACTTCTACTTATTCAGATTTATGTGATAATGTTAAGTGTGAAGTTAGTGTTGGCGTACAAAATTCCTATAAAGAAGAAACTGGTGTCTATTTAAGTTCTAGTTTTACTAGGGTTTGGACAAGTATTTCACCTTTACATTTAGCTGTACTTAATGGTGCTGTAGGTGCATGTAGTAATGCAGATGGTTGTGGTACTATACCTACAGAGTTAGAAGCTCAGAAAATAGTTGAAGATAAAGCTAAAGTTGAATTAGATGTTAATAGTTCTGATGACTGTACATGTAAAAAAAGTGTTGAGTTATCAGCGTTTGAAACTGAAATTGCTTTACTTTTTAGTTCCACAATGTATAGTACTGATAAGGAAAAAATTATTTATGATGCATTAGATAGTAAGTTTGGTTATTGCTATCTATATACTTATAATGATTCAACTATTGTTTTCGAACACTGGAATGATGATACAAATAATTATTCCTACTATAAATGTTTTTATACCTATGATGCTGCAACTACTACTTTAAGTCTTAGTGATAAAATTTTAATTAGACTTACAGTTAATATTGTAGAATTGTTTTCTAAGCGTAAGAAAGAATTGTTCAATAATTTAAGTACTTTAAGTAAGAAGGATGCATTAGTGCCTACAACAGACAACACTCAAACTAAAACTAAAGAAGAAACCTCTTTAGAAACTACAACAGAAAATATTGACGAAAGTGAAATAGATATGAAATTTGATGGAATGAATACCTTACAAGCTATTGAAGAAATGAAAAAGAATGGTTACTCTGAATTAGCATCACTTTTTCAAGGTGCTGTACAGTTAGAAACTAAAGTTAATACTACAGTAATTAATGCGTTAAGTTCTAATCCGTCATGTAAGTTTTCTGTAGAACAACTAAATAAAATGGATTTTGCAACATTGCAAAGTTTACATGCTAGTTTACAAGCACAAACAACTGCTGCACCAACACAGCAACAACCTACACAAAATCAGTTAGCTAAACATACTACACCAACTAATGATTATCAATTAGCAGGTGGTGCAAATACACAAGAACAGATACAAGAAACTAATTTGGCTCAAGTTCCTGTAGCTGATTATTTACCAGTTTAGTTTAATTTAATTTAATAGTTTAAAGTTAGTTATTATTAAGTAATAACATAGTTAAAAGTTTTTAATAGGAAGGTAGTTTAAGTAATGGCTAATACAATAGAACTTACTGGTAGTGGAGTACGTGAGGAAAAGGTAACAACTGAAATAGTCAAACCAGGTTATATTATGGCTTTGACTAGTACAGGTGAAGTAAAATTAAATACTTCTACTGCTGTACAAGCTGGACTATTTGTAGCAGTACCTTTTTGGTCTTTAAGTCATACTATTGAGACTGAATATGCAGTAGGTGATTTAGTACAACTTGTAACACCTAAGAAAGGTAGTAATTTCCAAATTTATTTAAAATCTGGTGATACTGTAGTGCAAGGTGATAGCTTAAAACTAAATTCTGGTGGTACTTTAGCTAAAGGTTCTGGAACTTCTGATGTTTACGCTTATGTATTAGAAGTGTGTGATGCATCTGCTTCTGATACATTATGTACTTGCGTAATTGCGTAATTTAAAAAAGATAAGGTTTACTTTTAAATTCATTCATTAAAGCTTTAAAGCTTTAAATATTTACAACTAAGGAAAAGTTTTAATGTCTCAAACTCAAGAAAAAAATTCAATTACATTTCTGGAAGGAACATCTCAAGTAGATAGTACATTGCTTGATTTGGCTTTAGATACACCTAATGAAGGTGGTAATATTAATCCAGCAATGTTAGGTGGTTTACCTACTGGTGATTTCCAAGCTACTGCAAGTACACAAATTGTTAATGAAGAAACTGGTTCTGTACATGTAGATGAACAAGCCACAGAAGATATAGGTATGAAAAAAGTACCTAACTTAGCACAACTTGCTAAATCTGGTCAAGTTTTGGAAAGTATGCAAACACTTACTACTTTTCCTAAAGATTGGTGGGCAGAGGGTACAGGTAGTGTTACGAAAATTATGCGTGAAAGTGGTAATTTTCTTGGACATTTAAAAGCACATGGTATGTATGATGTTATTACTAAGCCTCTTGGTGTTTTAGCTATTAAAAGTTATAAGCAAAGTGATGCTTTTTCTACACGTACAGCTATGAATATTTCAGTACCATCTCAACGTGATAGAATCCATTTTAAATCTGAACTAAATGCAATGCCAGTAGTTATGTCAGGTTTTACTTTAGATCAACGTACTAAAGATAATGCATTACGTAAAAACTTTGATTTAGTTAATGTGCATAGAGATGCATGTATTGAAAAAGTTGTAGAAACCTTAGAGAAGAATTGTATGGATAATTCTTTTATTATGGGTAATGATGTACAAGCATTGCAAAGTATTTTTACTTATTCTGCTAAAGCTGATGTTCCTTTAGGTACTGGTTCTCAATGGAATACAGGAACTACACTAGCTTCAACTATGTATAACGATATTATTAAGCTTATAAGTATTTTAAATGAGAAGAAGTATTATAAGACTACACAAAAAGTTTTGATTTTAGTTAATCCTAAATATAGAGTTTTAGCTAATAAGATTGTTACAGACACTTCTACATCTACTTTTGATAGTAAGTTAAGTTTACATAATTTACTTAAAAGTAATGGTGAAGATATTACATTAGTATTTCATCCAGATGTACCATTAAATAAGATCGCTGCTGTAGCAATGAATAAAAAAGGTACAGCATTGAAAGAATGTATTGTACCTACAACTATTGAATGGCGTGACCCTTCAAATCCATTTGAATCTAATGTATTAGTTATTGGTATGATGCCTGTGCATTTTTATACAGATTGGGATTTGAATACAAATATTGTAATTGGTACAATGGCAACATAGTAAGTATATTAAAAACTAATGGTTTAAAGTAAAATAAAGGAATATCTAAATGGCTAATGCAAAAGAAAAACGTGAAGCTAAAAAGTTAGCAAAACAACAAGAGAAAGAGAGGTTAGAGCAGCAAGAAGAAAAAGTTACAGAGGAAACAGAAGTCTTAGCACAAAATTCTACGGATGTAACTAATGCTTCTGTAGAAAATCCTAATGCTAGTGATGCTTTTGAAGAATTTGATAAGAATGTAGCTCAAGCTAATGCTGATAGAGTTGCTGGTGTTGATGAAAATGTAGATACACTCTCAGAAGAAGATGCAGAACTTGCAGCCGTAGAAGATTTAGTAAATACTGCTAATAATGCTATTGATAAACTTAGAAGTAAGGCAGTTACTGAATCTGTAGATAAAGATGGTTTTTTAAAATGTGTAGTAGTGGCTGGTAGTGTGGGTTGCAGTAAAACCAATAATTTAGTATCAGTTATGGCTAAAGGTAAACTTTTATCTGTTAATGAACGTATTGTATTTTTAGAACCTTCATTTTATCAAAGTATTTCAAGTAAAGTTGAACTATATAATATTGCTAAAATTTCTGCTACATTAGATAATGCTAAGATGTCTTTAGCTGGTAAAGAGCCAGAAGTGGTTTAAGTGTAAGTTGTATAGATAAACCTAACGTTAAGAATGGCTTAAGTATTTAACGTTAGGTTTTTACTAGTTTTATTAGAAATGGATGTGTTATGGCTATAGTATTGCAAGAGTTTGCACTTTTGATTGATGAAAGCCTAAATGTGACAGGTATGGATGTTACATTGCAAGCATACATTTCTTATGCAACTAAAATTTTTACATCATTACTAGGTGAAGTTGAGTATAATGAAGCTACTAAGGATTTAATTATTTTAAATTTAGCTGCACATTACCATGATTTATCTGCTAATAATGGTGGTCTAGTAGAAAATAAAGTATCTACTGAATCTAGTCAACAGTTTAGAAAAGTTGCTAGTGATAAAGTTATGTTTATGGCTACTAAGTTTGGGCAAGAAGCTATAGCTTTAGATCATTCTAATACTTTGAAACACTTAAGTAATCAGTATAGTGTAAAGGCGGTATTATTCAGTGTCTAATTTTAGTAGAGGTTTTATTGATTTTTGTACATATTGGCCTACACGTAATGTTAATGAATATACTGCTGTAGACCATTTACCTTCTGGAAATATAAAAGATGTAGGTATTGTATATGCTTGTAAATGGGATGAAGGTACAGGTGAAAAGATTACTGTAAATGGTAATGAATACACAGCAAAAACTAAAGTAACTTTAGATGCAAGGTTAGCTATAGGTGGGTGGCTTGCAGAAGGTCAACATTTTACAGATATTTCCTTACTAGATACAACTTTAGTTTTTCCTATAGTAGGTGTAAAACGTGTACAAAGTTTACGTAGAAATAGATATTATAATGGATATTATTTATAATGGCTGTAAATATTAATGTTTCAGTAGGTGATACTAGTCGTGGTACATATAGAGCTGGTATCTTTAAAAAAGATGTGGCAAATCATCCTGAGTATTGGACATGGGAAAGTGTTAGAGCTTCACATGATATTTCCAAGCAAGGTTTACAGAACTTTAATAAAGTTTTACAAGATTTAGGTAAGCACATGAAAAAGAATAGTGCTGCTATCTGTGAACAAGCTTTATTACCTGCATTTGAAGAAAGTAGGCGTTTAGTTCCTAAAGATACGTGGGCTTTACATAATAGTGGTGACTTAACAAGTAACAATGGTGGGTTCTTTACTAAAGGTAAAGCATCTATTAGTTATGGTTTAAACGGTGATCCTTTCTACGCTGCTATAGTACATGATGTATATGCAGAACATGCAGGTGACACACAATGGAAATTCTTAAGTACTGCTATTACTCGTAAGTTACCAGCTATTAAGTTAGCTTTAGAAAAACAAACTAAGAATACTATGGGTTTCAGGAAGTAAATAATATGATTACAATGCCTACAATAGCTATTGCAAAGTATTTAGATAGTATAGGTATAGGTAAATTTACAGATAATATAGTTGCTACAGATTGGGTTACATTATTAAAAGTTGATAATCCTGCATTACAGAGAACTATTGTACTGCATTTATCTTCATGGAAAGAACCTGAAACAGCAATTAATTACGATTACCCTAGTATTATTTTTATATTACGCGGTACACCTCAAGATTATATTGAATGCTATAATATGTGTAATAACATTAAGAAAGCATTGCAGTCAGAAAAACCAAAATCTTTATATGGTGATAAATATACATATTTTTATTTTTCTAGGGATATTACTGAATTACCTGAAACAGAAAATAAGAATATGAAGTTTACTATGCAGTTAGATTTAGTAGCTCATGGTGGTGATGTAGGAAATAGGTCTTGCCCGTTATAATTTAGTTAACTTAATAAATCAACTTTTGGAGTTTCATTTACATGTCTAATATAGAACAACTTTTAATTGCTAAAGCTGGTACATCTATTTACAATTCATTACCTGCTAAACAAGTTGGGTTTGGTAGAGATAGAGGTATTGATGAAGTAACTAATCTAGCAGATGCAGGTAATGATGGAGTTAAAAGTTTCCAAACTAATCTTAAAACAGGTAGTATTAGTACTAATGCAGTATGGACAGGTAGTCCAGGTTATAAAGCTAAAATTTCAAAGCAAACTACAGGTATTGCAGTAGTTGATGAAGCTATGGATGTAGTAGCTGGTGGTACACAGATTTATGAAATTACTAATCCATTAAAGAATGTGTGGGATATTTCAGGTGGTATTATTGTAAAAGATGGCGGTACAGTTAAAACTGCTGAATTAGAATGGGTAGATTTTCTGCATGGATTAATTAAATTTAAAGATACCTATACCCCTACTGGTGCTATTACAGTAGATGCTAAAGTAAGTTCTTTAGTTGAAATGTGTAACATTAATGAATTTACATTAGGCTTAAAAGTTGCTGCTGAGGAAAATGATAGTTTCTGTAGTGCTAGGGCTAGTGGTGGTTATGCTTCATTTAAATCTGGCTTAAAAGAGATTTCTTTATCTGCTAAAGGTTTTTATCGTGTAGATACTGCTACAGTAGAACTACTAGCTTTAATTGATTCAGATGAACCTCTATTAATTGAATTAGTTCCAGATGGTGTTAATGGTTCATATATTCGAGGTATGTTTACTGCAACTAAAGATAATGTTGATGGTGACATTGGTAAACCTAAAAATGTATCTATAGATTTTGCTATTGCTACACAAATTCATGCATTAAAAAAATCTAGCTTACAGTGGTATCATACTGATGATAGTACATTAAATGTAGGTATTAAAACTTGTTTAGATAGTTGGGAAAATCGTGAGACAGTAAACTATAAGTGGTATCCTACAGGTGAGGGTTCTGCTGGACGTGCAGGTGCAGCTATTGTTACTGATATGTCTCTTTCAGTAGGTGTTAAGAAAGTTACAGAATTTAGTATTTCATTAAATCCTACTGATGGAATTACTAATATTGCAGCATAAAAACTATTTAAAAACTAAGTAAAGGTTACAAGTATGACAATAAAAACTAAGACTAAATCGAAAAGTAAAGATATTGCAGTAGAACCATTGACAGGAAAAGATGCTATTCTATCTGCATTAATGGATGTTACAAATTTCTATAATACTAAGACTATTGTATTATTTAAAAATCACCCACATAATCCACCTATGAAACTTACAGTTAAAGAACCTTCTGTGACTGTAATGAATGATTATCGTAACACACTACAAAAAGAGCATGTACTTAATGAGGGACATGTAATTGATAATCCTAAATTTGGTAAGGATGAATTACTAAAAGATATGTTCTTAATCATTCAATGTACGTATGTATTTGATACAAATGAATTATTGTTTGATGAAAGCTCTAAAGCTTTCCTAAAGAATTTACCTGCATTTGAATTTAAGTTATTGCTCGAAGGTGTCTTAAGTTTTGCTAATAATGAAACTATTACTAAAACAAGTGAGGAAGTCGAAAAAAAGTAGAAGAAGGTGATTTTATCTATATTATGGCTATGAGGCTCGCTTTAACTAAAGGTGTGCCTTTAGCTATGATATATAGTCAATTTACTGCTCAACAATTAGTAGAGTTATATGTGTTTGATATGTTAGAACGTAAAGCTGATCTTAAAATGCAAGCTAGTTTTAAAGGTGTTGAATTGTAATGGGAATTAAAGTAGGTGATTTATACGCTGATTTAACTTTCTTAGTTAATGACTCTAAGCTTATTGATGTACAGAAAAAGATTGATAATGTCAATAAGTCTGTAGAAGCTGTAAAAAGGTTAGAGAAAAGTGCGTCTAGTCCACAAGCTTTAGTTTCGACTATAGATTTAAAGAAAGCTTTAGGTTCTCAGTTAGATACTATTAAGAGTATTGATGTTGCATATAAAGGTCTTAATGAGAAATTAGTAAAGAATGGTCAATCATCTAAAAACATTAAAGATAATCAAGAAGCATACTTAAAAGTTTTACATGAATTGAGTAAAGTTAAGCATCCATTAGATGTACAAAAAGGTTTGTTTGGTGGTGGTAGTAGTGGTTTAGCTAAAGCAACTAAAGCTATGTTTGGTGATAGTGCTACAGTAGCAGGTAAAGAATATGGTAAAATTTTCCATAATGAGTTATTAAAAAGTATTGCAGCTCAAAAAAATATCTCTACGGAACAACTATTGAATGTTAGTAAAGTTAGTGGTACAAGTGTAAAAGGTTCTAACGTTTTACGTGGTGATACTAACCTAACTAAGCAACAACTAGCAGCATTTAGGTCTATAAGTGCAATCTTAGATAAAGAACTTAAGTTAGCTAAGGGTTCTGGTCAAGATATAGAAAAAACTATTCAATTAACATTAGCTGCATCTGAAAAACATTTTATTACTTATACTGCGGGAATGACTGATAGGTTAGAAAAAGCTAATAGAGTTTTAACTAGACATAAAGATTTATTTTCAACTTTTAATTCAGCACCTAAAGCTGCTATAGCAACTGGTACTGCAAGTGTGGTTAAAGATACTGCTAAAGAAAAAATTAGTGCATCTGAGAAAATGTTAAAGAAGTATTTAGCTCAACTAGATAAAGTTGATCTAGCTATGGCTGAGTTTGGTAAAAGTGATAAGCATGTTATTAAGGTTCATGCTGCATTAAATCAAGTTTATACTATAACTGGTTCTGTAGCTGGTGTTACTAGAAGTGTTAATACTTTAACTTATGCGTATGGTAAGAATTTAGCTACATCAATTAGTCCTTTAACAGGGATGGTTACTATTGCCAAAGAAGGTGTAAAAACTTTAACTGATGCAGAAAGAATTAATGTTAAAGCTGAACGTACTGCTGCAAAGTTAGCAGAACAGCAAGCTAAGTTTAATACTATTTTAGGTACTACCCAACGTAATATGGTTGCTTTTGGTAGGTCTAGCGATGAAATTAAGTTAGTCGAAAAAACTTTACGTGATACTTATACTATTACAAATTCTTTAGCAAGAGTCTCTAAGAATGTACGAGTATTAGATTTTGCGTTAAATAATGGTCATTCAGTCTACATTAATAAGTTAAATCAAACTTATCATCTTACTGATGCATTGAAAAAGAAAAATGGTGAACTAAGTACAAGTATTACTAATGTAGGCAATAAGACTAAAAAAGCTAAAACTAACTTTATGGGTTTTACTGATAGTCTTAGACGTTTTGGTAGTACAGCATCTTTAGTTATGACACCTATATCTAACATTAATAGTAATCTATTTAATTTTACTAATGTGTTAGCTACTGGTAATAAATGGCAAAATTTATTTACTTTAGGTTTTACTGGTATTGTTAAAGGTGCTATTGGTGCTGCTAAAGCTATTTCAGAGGTAACTCTAAAGTTTGAAACACACATGCGTATCTTAGATATTTCTATAGGTAAAGCAGGTGGTGCTAAGGAATACTTCAATTTTGCTACTCAATCAGCTTTTAGGTATGGTTTAGAATTAGAATCTGTACTAAAACCTTTAGCTAAACTAAAACTAGCTACACAACATTTCTATGGTGCAAATGATAAAGGTTTTAAAGAGTTCTTTACTGATCTTACAGCTTTAAGTGGTAACTTAGGGCATTCCTCTGAACAATTTGGACGTGTAACAAAAGCTTATGAACAGTTCTTTAGTAAAGGAACTATTGGTATGGAAGAACTACGTCAACAACTAGGTGACGTAATACCTTTCGCTGTAGTAGCTGCATTAAATGTTTACACTAGACAAAATAAGAAAGTATTTGATAAATTACGTAAACTACAGCCAGGTTTTAACGATCAATCTATACGTAAAAACTTTATGGCTGATATGCGAGGTGGTAGACTACAAGCAGATACTTATGCACCAGCTATCGCTAAAGAATCATTATTGATTAGCGGTATTTCAGATACCAAAAAGAAAATTGAATCTTTACGTGCTTCTTATGCGAATTTAAGGACAGCTAAAGATTTATTCTGGAAAGATATTGGTGAAGTAACAGGTATAGATAAAAAACTTGAAGCTGGTACAAATGCTATTACAGAATGGATTAAAAGTTTAAGTAGTTGGTTTAAAAGTAATAAGGCTGAAATTTCTTCAATGTTAGCTATTGTAGGTAAAGCAGCTACATATATTGCTAACGCTTTAAGTAATTCAGCGAGTGTTATCTATAATTCTGTTAGTTATATTTTAGGTAAAACTAATGATTTAATTTTTTCTTCTGTAGTAAGTACTGCTAAAGCTGCTGAATTTGTTTTAGGTAAAGATGTATTAAAAACAGTAGACACTATACAGCCTTTAGTGGTTTCGTTAGCTGTAGCTGAGAATAAATTTAATGAAGGGTTGGGTGTTTACTTAAGCACTATAGCTAAACATGGTATTGTCAGTAAAGAAGGTAATGGTTTAGAAGGTGTAAAGAAATGGAGTAGTGACCTAGATACACACATTAAAATTGTAGAAGATAAAGTTAAAGTTTTAAGTGATAATCGAGTTAAATATTTAGCTGCTATTTCAGCTTTACCTGAAAATACTACTGATGAAAAACGTAGTGCTATTAAAGCTGCTATGCTGGTAAAGAGTAATGAAATTAAAATCTTAAAAGGTTTAATAGTTAAATATAAGTCTGTGAATACTGATTTAGCTACAGAACGTAATAAGATTTTTAAGTCTAAGTCTGAAATGCAAGCAACAATGTCTAAGTTTAGTCCAGAAGTGGTATCGCTTGAAGGAACTATAACTTCTAACATTAATGAAACTGCTAAACTACGTGGTGAATACACAGCTTTACAGGAAATTACTGCTAAAGTTACAAAAACTATGTTGAAGTATAGGATTGAGACTGCTAAAACTATTACTGATGATAAAGTTAGACTTAGTGTTTTAGCTAGAATGAAAAGCAGCTTAATGGATTTAGCTACTACTAAATATAAAGTTAAGTTTGATAAAACTATTACTGGTAGTGATGATAGGTTTAATGCATATACTGAAAGTGATGCTGCTGGTAAACTGTATGATAAACTTGTAAAAGTTAAAGCCATTAAAGCTGATTTATTAAATCAAGCAAGTGCAGCATATCCTAATAAAGATATGACTGGTGTAGTAGATCAATATGTAGCTCAACAAGAATTTATTGCTAATTCAGCAAAACGTTTAGCAGATAGTAAAAAGAACATTGCTGAATTTCATAAAGTTGTAGATGCTATGAGTGAACCATTAAATAATCTTAACAGTGAAATGTTAGATTTAATGTTGAATGGTAAGCTAACTATGACTAGTTTAGCTGAAACATTTAAAAATTCCTTTAGGTCTATTGCTAAAGAAATTTCTATGATGATTATTAAACTGCATGTAGTTAAACCTTTAATGGAAGGTTTAGCGGGTGCTATGGGTTATAGAAGTGATGGTACTGCTAGTACTGCACCTACTGGAAGTTCTATTACTGGAATGTTCAGTAGTCTATTAACTTCTTTTACTCCATCTTTCGGTAAAGTAGCTAATAGTAATGTTCCTAAAACACCATTAAACAATCAATCTTTAATACCTAATTTAGGTACAGCAAATGTAAATGCTTTAATACCTAAAGAAATAAGTAGTAAAGGTGATAGTTTTAATAAAGTTTCTTCTACTGAAAGTAATGTTAATGTTGTAGTAAACATAACTATGTCAGGTAATAATGGTAATACTGGAAATGGCAGTAATAATGAAGTTGCAACTTTACGTAAACAACTACCAGATATTATTGTTAGTGCTGTGATAGATGCAAAAAATAAACGTAGGTTATAAACTGTAAACACAGGTTTAAGTTCTAAAATGTAAAGGTTTAATTTATGGCTATAATTGATTTTCCTACAGAAGTAAAAATTAATCAAATATTGTTTAAACCTCTATATTTTAATCGTAAATCTATGAATAGTGGTAGTGCTTTTAAGTCTGTGAACTTTGCACCACCTTTATGGGAAGTAAATTTAACTACTACTAAGTTAGATGACGATCAATATGATATTATGCAAGCTACATTAGATAAGTTGCGAGGTGGTATAAATATATTAAAAATCTATGATGCTTCTAAGAAATATCCTAAAAAATATCCATCTGGCTTTGGTGGTTTAACTAGACCTAATGGTTTACCTTTTACAGGAAAATGTCAAATAGCTAGCATTATTTCTAATGGTAGAGTAACTATAGGTGATTTCCCTGCAAGTTTTAATTTATCTATAGGGGATTATTTTGCATATTATACTAATAACAGTAAAAATAGATATTTACATAGAATAGATACTGATACTGTAAGTAATAGTAGCGGTATTGTTGATATAACTTTCAATATGCCTTTAAGTAGTGCAGCAAATATAAGTACTATTTGTGATTTTTCTGATGTATATATGTATTGTATTGTAGATGATGATACAGTTATGCCTAGTAGGGAAGTAGGTAATAGTGAGGGTTTACAACTTAAAGCTTTACAAAGTATTAGAATAGGTTAATTAAATGCGTAATATTACTACAGAAGCAATGGACTTATTTAAAGGTGAAGCTGTAGGATTAAGGGCTTTACTTTTACTGAAAACACCTGATGGTAACTATGGGTTATGGGATGATGTAGAACCTTTATCTTTTAATGGTAATACATACAATCCTGCTATTGGTGCATTTAGTATTGATAGTGCTACATCTGGTAGTGCATTATCTATCCAAACAATTCAAATTTCATTTAGTGATATTGATAATGCTACAAGTCAGTTAGTTGAAAATTTTAATTGGTATCGTAAAGAAATTATTATCCATTTAGCAATCATTGACCCACATACAGGTCTTATTGTGCAATATTTACATTACTTTACTGGTATTATTGAGAACATTATTGAAGAATCTAATGATGATTTAACTTCTAAGTTTGTTTTAAATATTAGTTCTACTAATTGGGAAATAGGTGATGTAGGGTTAAGGGTTAGAACAGATATAGATCAACGTGAAATAGATAATACAGATACTTTTTTTAGTTTTACTACATCTGCTATTTCAGAATCACCAGATTGGGGGAAAGATGGTATTTCACATCCAACATTAAACACTTCTAATAATATTACGGGGTTTAACTTATGATAAAAGAATTACAAAGATATAATAATTGGGAAATAAAACTATATAGTATTTTAACTAAATATTTAGCTAGCAATAAATTACAGATTGGTACAATGGATTGTGGTTTATTTTTTTCTGAATGTATTACATCTATGACAGGTTTTAATTTAGCTAAAGTTAAAGGCTTAGATAAATATAGTAGTGAAAAAGAAGGTTATAAATTATTAAAACTTTCTGGCTATGGTTCTATACTTGATCTAGTAGATGACACTTTTGAGAGAGTTCCTATAAACCTTGCAAAGCGTGGTGATTTATGTTTAAATGTTGAATCTTTACAGAAGTTAACACCTATAGAACGTGCTGTTAGGTCTCCTATGGTTATAGTAGATGAAATAGCATATTCAATAGGTGAAAAAGGTATAGAGAAACTACCTTATTTATTATGTGATACAGCATGGAAAATAGGTTAATAGTTTAATTAGGTTAGGGTTAAAATTATGCCTTTTGTTGCTACTGGTGTAGGTGCATTAATAGTAGGTGCTTTAGCTGGTGGTGGTGTTGCAGGTACTGCTTTTTTAGCTACATGGGTAGGTGCTGCTGCTGCTACTGCTATTAACTATGGTTTAGCTATAGGTATTAGTGCTTTATCTTCACAACTATTTGCAGCTAGTGCTAGTGATAGTAATGGTTCTGTTTCACGTAGCTCTCAATTAAATTTACAAGTAGGCAGTTCAATTCCAAGGCAATTAGCTTTAGGGGTATGTGCTACTGCTGGAAGTTTAGTTTATTGGCAACTATCTGGAAGTGATAATCAAGTATTAGATTTAGTTTATAGTTTAGCAGATTGGCCATGTACAGAACTATTAAATGTTATGGTTGATGGTGTAAGACGTGGATTACTGATTCAAAATGATGGTTCATATTTATTAGATAGTAAGAATACAACTCCGCAAATTAAAACTAGACCTAATGGGGAACAGTATTATACATTTGATTCATTAACAAGTAATGATGATAGTAAAGTAGATTATGAAGATAAAGTTAAGATAACCTTTCATAACGGTTCATTTACTCAAAGTGCAGATAGTGGATTAATTAGTCGTAGCGGTGGTACACTAGACATAAATTTTAAAGGTAAAGGTTGCTGCTATGTAGTAGTTACACTATTGAATGATACTTTTAATGCTACTACACAAGATCAAGTAGATAATTCTGCATTCCCTAATGGTTTACCTAAGTTTATGTTTGAACTTAAAGGGTGTAAGTTTTATGATTATAGAAAAGATAGTACTGTTTTAGGTGGTAATGGTTTACATAGGTGGGATGATGTATCTACATGGGAATTTACTAATAATCCTGCAATAATTTATTATAATTGGCGTAGGGGTTTATGGTATAATAGTA
The DNA here is from genome assembly GCA_032361785.1 of Lepetodrilus galriftensis. NCBI lineage: Eukaryota > Metazoa > Mollusca > Gastropoda > Lepetellida > Lepetodrilidae > Lepetodrilus > Lepetodrilus galriftensis. Next base: position 3,964 of record JAUTBZ010141116.1, on the reverse strand, counting down.
AGAAACTGTATGGTTTAACTAATAGCTTTAGCTCAATAGATTTACTTACATATATCAATGCAGCTAATGTATGTGATGAGTTAATTACTTCGATTGATTATCTGCAAGGTAATAGTGGTACAAACATTACAGTAAAAAGATATACAGCTAATGGTGTTGTAACTTTAAACACTGCTAAATCTGCATTATTAAAAGATTTATCTATGTGTATGGGTAGTGATGAAGTTGAAGTTGGTGGTATGTTTAAATTATATGCTGGTTCAACTAGGAGTATTAGTGCTGTATTAAATCGTACTGATACTATTATAGATACCTCATATACTTATATTAGTAAGAAACCTAGTAATGAACTAGTTAATAGTGTGTTTGGTGAATTTCATTCAAACATAGAGAACTATCAAGTAATAAGTTTACCTAATCGTGCTAATCCATTTGATATTGAAGCTGATGGAATGCAACACGAAGTTAAGTATAGATTTGGTTTAGTAACTAATCCAGAACAAGCACAACGTTTAATGGAAATTATACGACGTAAAGAAAGGTATCAAGCTACAGTTACATGTATGTTTACAAGTGATGCAGCTATGCTAGAACCTGGTGATTGGATTATGTATAGTGATGTAAGTAAAGGTTGGTTAAATAAAATCTTCATGATTACTTCTATGCCTGAAAATAGTTTAACAGAAGTAGCAGTAAACATGAGGGAAATTAATCCTGATGTATTTACTTGGAGTGATGCATCTTATATTAATATTAGTGAAATAGGTAAAGTTGTATATACTAAACCACCTTTAAATCAAGTTTTAGGTTTACATGTAGATGCTATAGTAATTACTAATAGTGGAAGTTCTAATCAACGTCCAGCATTAAGGGTTACATGGACACCTATTACTGATTTATCCGTAACTAAAATTATTTTTGAATATAGAATTAAAGGCACTACAGATAAAGTTTTAAATGTCGAAACAAGTTTACCTTCTAGTGGTGCATATAGTATTATTAATGGTATCATTAGTTCAGAATTTTATGAAGTTAGAGCATTAATTCAAACTTCACCAGTACGTGCTGTACAATGGACTGGATGGATTGAAAGTATTACAGTAAGTGGAATTGTAATTGTTCCAGTAGGCACACATGTTGCAGTTATACCAGATAATAGTATTTCTGAAATTAAACTAACAGAACAAGAAAGATATTTATTACATTTAAGTACACAAGTTTCAGAAGGTTTAGGTTCTGGTTTTGACTTTGATACTGAATTACCTATCTATGCATTAATAGATGATTATAATGGTTGGGTAGAACATAAAACAGAAGTTGAATTAAATGTATTAGAAACTAATACTGCTAAAGCTTTAATTAAAGTTGAAACAGATTTACGTGTTAGTGAAAATGCTGCATTTGCTCAACAATTAACTACTGTGGAAGGTACTGTAAATAATGCTAATACTGTAATTACACAAGAAATTACAGCTAGAACTTTAGCTGATACACAATTAGGTACATTAATATCTACAGTGGAAACACAAACTGATGATTTAAGTAGTGCGGTAAGTGTAGCTCAAACAAGTATTAATGGTATTGAAAGTAAATACACTGTTACTGTATCTAATCAAGGTGTGATTAATGGTACAATACAACTAGATAATACTAATCAAAGCAGTGCTTTTCGTGTTGCAGTAGATAGCTTTATTATCTCTACACCAACTGGTAGTAATTCGCAATCAATATTTAGACTTGATACTTCTACAAATCCTGCTAGAATAGTGTTCAATGGGGATTTCTTTACTACTGGTCAAATCAGTGCAGATAAGATTAATGCTAACGAGTTAAGTTCTATCACTGCTGATTTAGGTACTATCACCGCTGGTATGTTAAGGAGTGCTAATGGTAAATCATATTTTGATTTAGATAATAATATTTTAGTTTTAGGTACAACCTAAAAGTTTAGGTTTAGGTTTAAGTAATGTCTTATGAATTAAAATTTGATGGTAATGTAGGAATTGTAAGTATTTATGATAACAATAATAGTAATGCTTTTACAAATCCTATCCAAAATTTAGATGATGTTAAGTTTCATAATTATTTTAAGTATATGTCTATTTTAAGAAATGTTACTAAGACTATAGTATTACCTGCACTAACTAATACTGGAACTTATGCTAGATCAATAGTACTTGAACACTTACCATCAGTACCATTTTTATATATTATAGGTAGCATTAATGGTAAAGTTTTAAATAATAATAGTGTAACTTTAGTTAGTAATACTTCTTCTATGAGATTATTTAATTTAGAATGGGATAATAATCAATTATATTTAGTAGAAAATGGTGATACTGGTTCAGAGTTTTCTACTGTTCCAGCTTTAACTATAACTATAGATATTAGCTATATTACTTATCCATCTCTAACTGTATCTTCTTCACAAATTTGTGTATTAACTCCAACTACAATATCTATAGGTAATCATAGGTTAAATGATTCTACTACATATCTTAAGCAAACAACTGCATTGGCTAATCATTATTTAACTGCAAAAGAAACTATAGGTTTATATTTATCTGGATTTGCTGCGGTTAATAGTAATAATGTAGTTACTACACATAATAGTTATTCCTCTACATTTATAGCACCTACACGATATGGCATTAATACTCAATGACTTTAAAAGCTACAGGAACACATTTAATTCTGGATGATGGTAATCCTAGTAATACTATTTTTAGTACAGAAAATAAAATGCCTCACATTATAGGTAATTCAATTTTCTCTACAAGTAGTGCGATTGATGTAATTACTACGCCTTATTTACATGGTACTGTAGAATCTAGTGGTGATGTAACATTTTATAATAAGGATTCATTTTTAGATATAGATTTAGGTATTACTGCCCCAATAATGTGTGATTTTTTATTAGGTAAATTTAAATTAAGGGAAAAAACTTTAGTAGGTTATACTATAGAAAAATCATTTATTGTTTTACCTACTTTAAATAGAACATTTTTATTAAATGGTTCAACTTTATTTATGTATGCATACGATTTAAAATTAGTAGTAGTTGGCGGTTTTTCAGGTAATGTAGTTAAATGGCCTTTAATTTTTACAATACAACTAATTCAGTTAAGTACTAAGCAAATTAAGTTACGCTTTAGATGTAGTTCAAAACAATATATTTCTGGACAAGTATATTCTGGAACTAGAAATCCAGTGCAAACAAAATTAAAGTTTGATGTTGAAGTATTTTATGGTAAATTTTCTTAAAAACTAATAAATATGTAGGTGCATAGATGGTTTGGTATTCTGATGGAACTATAAGTTCTACTGTAGGAACTACATTGATTGTAGGTGTAGGTGTAAACTTTATTGCAGCAAATGTGAAGCAAGGTGATGCATTAATTGTTAATAATTTACGTTTAGAAATTGCTTCTGTATTAGATGAAACTTCTTTACATTTAATAAACGTGTGGAGTGGTACTATTTTAAGTTCTGCTACATACCATATTGAACCAATAGGAATTGGACATACAACTAATGGTGCTATAGTTGAAACTTTAAGAGAACATATTGCATTACAAAAATTAAGAACTAAAAATGCTGTTTTAGATGATACTTTAAATACACCGCCGTCTAATCCAGATATAGGTGATAGATATATTGTTAAAGCTGGTGGTACAGGCTTTTGGTCTAGTCATGATGAACAATATGCTACTTGGAGTGGTACACAGTGGATTTTCCATTTACCTGCTGGATTATTTGGTGGTAGTATGGTATGGGTTGAAGCTACACAAAAATTCTGTATCTATACTAATTCTGGATGGAAAGAATATGTATCCCCTGTAGATGATACTTTAACTAGAACTTTGATAAGTGAAATAGCTTCTATTAAATGGGAAACAGGTACTACTAGAGATTTTGAATTTGGCTTAATTGGAGGTGAAGATTTAGAGTTAAAAGCAAGTTC
>JAUTBZ010141105.1:0-12793 GCA_032361785.1 Lepetodrilus galriftensis | reverse complement strand
TTCTTCTTCTTCTTCTTCTTCTTCTTCTTCTTCTTCTTCTTCTTCTTCTTCTTCTTCTTCTTCTCTTCTTCTTCTTTCTCTTCTATTTTTCTAATCTTCTCTTCCTTTTCTATTTATTCTAATCTTCTTCTCTTCTTGTCTTCTTCTTCTTCTTCTCTTCTCCTCTTCTTCTTCCTTTTCAATTTTTTCTTATCTTCTTCTTCTTCTTGTCTTCTCTTCTTCCTCCACTTTTTCTCTTTATTTAAATGATTTTTATGCTATGTGTTTGTCGTACAGGTGTGTGAGGCTCAGATCCACTTTGCTCGTATGGAGGACGGCACTAAGACAGAGATGCCACACTTTGGAGGTCAGAAAGGACCACAGATCGTCAGAGGCTTGCTAGAAATTGAATCACAGTTTGCCAAAAATCTCAACATTCTGCGCGCAGTGAAGAAATCCATCCTGGATGTAAAGGCGACCTCTTGGCATGACGACTACAACAAGTAAACGACATCTTCATATTATTTTTATTTTATATTTAATTTGATATATATAGAGTTGGTTTTTTTAATGTTTTTTAAAAAGAAAATTATTATTATTATTATTATTATTATTATTATTATATACAAAACTTAAATCCTTGCTACTTAATTATATTATTTATTAATATTTATTGAAAACTTGGATGCAAAGTCCCCATTAATGCCATGGTGTCTCAACACTGATGTTCTGGTTTTGACGCTGTGTGCAGGTTCCGGGCTGGGGTCAAGGATCTGGAGGTGATGATGCAGAACGTGATCTCGTCGGCGTTCGACACAGTGACCACAGTGGAGCAGGGCATCGAGCTGCTGGACATCTTCATGCACCTGTCGTCCAGGGAGGTCAGTGTCACGTGGCCAGTGTCACTAACCCACTAGCAGTACGACTGGCGCTACTAGCGATATGATTGTGTCCGATTAATTAGGAAAATACCGTTTTTTAAATGGCCATATTAATATTTTATGGTCGAAAATAGTATGACAAGCACTACAACTAGTGATATGATTGTGTCCGAATAATGACCATATTAATATTTTAGTGTCAAAAATAGATTTTTTTTATGTGATTAATTTAGGTGTTCGAATAGGTTATGCAATTTTGCCTTTTTATGTACTATTCATCCACGCATCCCCCCAACCCCTTGTTCTTCTTTCTGTATTATGTCAAATCATTACATTGATTGTATGATGTTTTATAGTAAAAAGCAAATTGATTAGTGGTTTTTTTTGTTGTTGTAAATTTGTTATGCTGAAATTGAAGACCAAATTTAGTGAAAAACTTAAAATTCCTTTGAAAAACAAACTTGTCATTTATGTTTATTTTAAAAGATTCAATTTTGCAAACTGGTCACATAGTCACGAAACTCACATTGCAGGCGGTCCGGCGTACGATCGACAAGAAGACGGTGGACATCTATTCTCTCTTCCACGAGGAGCTGAATGCCGTGAAGAAAGAGCTCTCTCAGAAGGGCCTCGTTCCTCAGACTCCAGCGCACCCCAAATTCTCTGGAGTAGCACATTGGGCACGTATGCTCAAAAAGAGAATTGAACGGGGTATGATGGTAGGTTGAGGAATTTGATTGGTCACATTTCGATCAGTGTAATGTCAAAGTTCAACGGTCAGAGGAGCGGCAATCGGGTGGCAGACATGACAGATGGGATTGTGCATAAGCATCTTCGTGTATTTTAATTATTTGTGTTTTGTGTGTGTGTGTGTGTAAACTATTATGGTCTGTATTATTTATATATATAATTATACTTGTATAGTGTTTCAGTATCTATTCTACATATATCTTGTTGCAAATTATAGTATAAAATATTGTGATGTTTTAATTTTGTTAAATGTATTTTTTTTGGGGGGGGGTTTAGTCACTTTCTAGATTCTTTAATTAATATCACGATTATCATAAACAAATCTTTGAGATTCAGAAATACTTTTTTGTTCACAATATCATAATATATTCCCAGAATGATTTGAGTTGCTTTCAGTACTGGCCGTGTATCATAAGACTAGAACTATGCTGGTTGTAGGATTCGCTCTTCATACTGCCCATACATTCCTACAACCAGTATAGTTTTGTTGTAACTTATGATACAAGATGTCATCATTCATTCCTGTTCTTTAGTGTAACATTATTTCTAGATGTGTATGCACACTCCTGTCAAGTCAACTGCCACCCAAATATACAATGATAAGTATTGAGTTTGTAAACACTGCTTCATGTATTGTTGCATTTTGTTTGTGAGGTTTGCTTCCTACATATATTATATATATGAATAGAAAGGCATTATATCCGACTCTCTGTCTATATAAGTTTCCATATAATCATACTTAGTGTTGGATTTGCTTATATTATTAGTTTACCAATTTACTTAAGGATTGATTGTGATTTTGTTTCTGTTCATCGAGGTATGAACATAAAAACCGATGTGCAAACTGTATGAATCCACGAAGCAGTTCATACAAAAGTTTGCACATCGGTTTTTACGTTCATATCTCAATGAACGGCACAGTCAATCCTTTTAAATAAATTACGTAACAAATTGGTGGCGATTACATTCATTTGATAGTCTGAAATAACAAAAGCGTATATATTTAATGAAATAATTTGCACGCGCAGCGCAATAATATTTAATATTGAAATTAATATTTTATATTGAAATTAGCCGCGACCGGTAAACTGTCAATATAGCACCTGTGGCCTAAGAAAATTTCGTTCATTGAAGTATGAACGTAATGTTTTGAGGTCACGTGAACAAATCAGATTGTCGGATTGACAATATGTATATTTATTTGTATATATCTATATTTATAAAGGTGTATTTGTATGTCAATTATATGTGTACTGTACTTTATGTGTAAGTTATTATTCAGTGATTATTAACTTGAACAATATCTGATTGATCAATTTAAGTAAAATTGCAGCAACATTTTATTTTCATATTTCATGTAATTTATTTTATATTTTACTATTGTTAATTTTCTGGTAAAACTTGTATTATGGGAATCTAAATAATTCCAAATTTCTTCATTATCTTGTGCAAGAGTTTGCAGACATTTGCTAATCAAATGTTGCTGACAGATTCTAGATCGAGCTCACTTCCTGCCACAAATCGGCCTAGGTGACGAGGTCAGAAGTCAGTACCAGCAACTGTGTATCGCTCTCGATGACTTCATACGGAAGACGTTTTACGATTGGACGCAGACCATCGACAAGGTAAAATATTTTGTCATTGGGTGCAAATTCGAATGCTATTCATAAGTGTTATTAAAAAAACTTTTTTATTATTTTTAATTACTTTAAATTATTATTATTATTATTATTATTATTATTATTATTATTATTATTATTATTATGTATTGTCTGGAAAATGTATCTTCCATTCTACATCTCTGCTGAAGGTGATAGTACAATATTGTCTCAGATCTCGAGGAGCCATAATTTTACAGGAAATTTGTGACATTTGAATTAATTTTTCCATTCAAATTGTTCCTTCTCATGATAATAGAATAATTCTATCGTATTTAGAAAGAGTATACCACAAGAATTCTGACTATTATTCTATTTGAATTGTCTCTGAATGGTGTCTCCAATATTCTGAATATCCTGAATGATATCCCGAATGGTACTGGTATCTTGAATGATATTTAGCGTGATATTTTGGAGCACCTGAATTATATCTTGAATTAAATCATTTTTACCTCATGCACATCTGTCTTGGTAAAAATATGCAGTGATCTTGTAAAACTAAATTATGTTTCAATAAAAACCTAAACTTGTCAACTGCCATTTTTAACTACTAATTCACCATAGCTATATGACAATATGTTACTACCTGCTTAAATTGATGTCTCAAGGATATCTTATTAACAATATATTGTTGTTTTTCAGAATCATGTAAGTCGTAATTATTTAGCCATTATAAATTGCCAATTATTTGTTTTATATAGTAGCTAGCAAATCTGTGTTGCTGTAATGTATGTCTACACAAATAGCTTACAACATACACATTTGGGCTGCATTTCACGAAAGGGGTATATTTACGCCGGACATAATAGATGACGTAATACAATCAACGTAAATGACGTAATACAAGCAAATCTGAGTCATTTACGTCCGGCATAAATATACACCTCTTTCGTGAAATGCAGCTCTCATCAGGGTTTTAAGGGTTACCGTGTCGGTGGGTATTGCTAGAACTCTTGAATGCTGTAATCTTTTGAAAATCATTCATTTTTCATATATTTTTTTATATAAAAAATATGTGTTCTATTATAAAATACTAGTAAAGCAAAGCTAAACTAGCAAGATAATTTGAGGATAAGAATATTTTGGTTTTTATTTAAACTATATACCATGAATTAGGTGCATGTAACTAATACAATATTTGGTAGTTATCAATCTCACTTTATTCTAGTTAGTTTATTCACCAAGAATACCAATAATTAACCATGCACATTTTGATTGTTATGATGAGACATAGGATACTATTAATTCCCCCCACCCCATCCATGGTATTTAGATTGTAAATATTTGTTATTTTGCTTGGTTATGTTTTTTACATGAAATATTTTTAATGCTAGATTTAATTGTGTAATTTTGTTTCGCTTTACATGGAACGAGTCAAATGGTTTAGGTGCCTGGCTACCTTCTTGTTGCAACATATTAGATTAATACACACTGTCCGTTCAAATGTTGGTGGTGGCTGTAAGTTTATGTTAATTTATATTACATGTTGCAATATTTCAATAAATGACTAAATAAGAAATTATTCTGACAAGAAATTAACATTAAAAATTTCATATGTATATAACCACACTATAATATAAATTTGTACATTGCAATTATTTCATAAACAAACTAATATATAATATTTTAACCAACTCCTAATTGCGAGGTATACATACACAAATATACACAATTTATTTATTAGAGCTATTCAGTTGGATCTCAAGCATGATTTTGCTTGTTAAAAATAATGTTTACTTTTGAATGCACTATAAGTAGAATTAAAACGTGGTTCACTTCCACTTCTTTCAAGCACCAAGACCTAACTTTCTATGAGAAGATGTCAGAGCAATAGGAAGCTAAAATATTGCCATTTAAATGAAATTCTCAAGTCAAAAGTGCCAACAATTTCCGATCAGAAGCTAACATGGTTCACACATCAAAAAATGGAAAATGATTTTGCTATTGATTGTTAATTGTGTGGTGTAGATATTATACTGGCTTGTTACACTTACATGTTACAAATCTGCTTGTTACACGTGTTACATCTGCTTGTTACACATGTTACATCTGCTTGTTACACATGTTACATCTGTTTGTTACACAGGAGCCCCAGAAGCTGTTGGAGTCGCCACTGATGTGTCGGAGTGCAGAGAGACCGCCAATGTTGGACATTAATTTCAACAGGTAAACCTTTCTAGAAAAATATCTTCTACTATGTAACTTCCAATGTAGCTGTACTTGATAACATACAATGTATTAAATGCTATGTTAGATATTTAATAAGATATTTTATACAAATTTCGTATGGAAATGGCCTAATGGTAGATTTTTACTATTTATGTTCACTGCTGTCATCTCTTCTTGCAGGAACGTACTGAAGATGTTCGCAGAGATCCACTACTGGGAAAGACTGATGTTTGAGATTCCCCATTACGCGGCAGATAGCTACTCCAAGCGTGAAGATCTGAGAAACCTCCGTGAACACGTTCTCCTAGTTGTCCGAGACTACAACAGGTACAGGAGCCATTCTGAAAAATTAAAATACATTTCTTGAAGTTCTACGGTAATAATTTTATCAAAATTAATAGATTTAATTTGCAAATTGGCATAGTGTTTATTGTCACTAAGTATCATAATAGAAAGGGCTTTAATATGAATATTTCAACAGGTAAATCCTTTCTAGAAATATGGTTTCTACTCAGGGCTCCAGACTAACATTTTGAGTTACTTGCCAGTGGGGCTAGTCAGGGCAAGTTGTAAAAGTACCAAAGGTGCTAAATGACAAAAAGTAGGTTGCCCGCAGTGCAATTTAACTTGGCCCTGTATGTCGGGCATATGTTAGTCTAGAGCCCTACAACTATCTAAATTTCCATACTTATTATGTAGTTTTCACTGGAGGGTATTTAAAGTCAAATTTACTATTAGCATCAAATTCGAAGTTATTCTTACCTGATATTTAACCCTCTCCCTGCTGGATTAGGCACATGCACTGCTCTTTAGGACATCTCCGGATGCTTCCACCATGTAGAGGGTTAAATATAATCCTTAAATTACACCTTTTATTGATCAATAAAATGAATATTTTTACGTACATTATTTTCCCCGTTGTTTCCTAGAATCATAGCGGCATTGTCCCAGGAAGAGAGGGGCCTGTTCCGGGAGAGGATCAAAGTCCTGGACAAGAAGATCCACCCCGGACTCACCAAGCTGACGTGGGCGTCCAAGGGGATCTCGGAGTACTTCGTGACGGAGTGTCGTATCCACGCCAGCAAGGTGCAGGCCATCGTGGACGACTACAAGGGCGCCAACATGACCATCTCCACTCAGTGCGTCAAGATCAGCAGGACACTCCTGGTCAAGATCGACACGCGGAAGATCTACGAGAACTTGGAGTTTGACGAGGATCAGGTGAGTTCACGGAAATCCTCTCATCCGATTCCTGATCCCGCGGTTCCTTGTTAAATGCTGGAGGCAACCAGAGATGCCCAAAAGAGCAGTGTGTGAGCCTAATCCAGCAGGGAGATGGTTCTGTAGGTTTGATGAGAAAGCTGTAGTTCATGGAAATCAGATCCAATTTTGGTCTGTAAATTCAACATGATCATAGATATTGGTATCTCTTTGAATTTTGATGTTCTATGAAATTTAATAGGAAATTATTAAGGTAACTTCAAAATATGATTCATAGGTTTTATAATCGTACAATTGTTAATGTAATTTTTCTGCTTTGTAGGCACGACTGCGAGAGTCGGTACAGAAGCAGCTGAAGCAGACTCATGAAGAAATAGTGTCCACCATGAACCAGACTCATGATGTCTTCAAGCATGACGGCAATGAGGTACGTAGGATGTCAACTACATCTGTCCCGCATGTTTGCAATTACAGTGCTCCCTCGATATTACGCTGAAATTGGGGTCCATGACATGCCACCCGCTTTATAATACCCACATTATATCAACAAATATAATTGGAGAATCTTTTATATTTTTTATTTAAAAAAAAAAATGGGGTCCACGTTGGACCCCGCGTTGTATCCGAATCCGCAGTGCATCGAAGGGCGTTATATCAAGGGAGCACTGTACAACATTTATCAATCTGGCCCAAAAATTACGAAAAACTTTGAGTATGATTTCATACTCAAGCTCAAATCTTATATGGGGATTTGTGAACAATACTTCAGAAAGGTCTCGTAATCTTGAGGCCGGATCTTTTAACTCTGTCCATGCTGAAGGCAACTGCATATGCCCTAAAGAGCAGTGCCTGTGCCTAATCTGGAGAGGGTTGAGCATCGTCCTAAAATGTCACAGGATCAGATAACAATGTGCCTAATCCAACAGGTAGAGGGTTGAGCATCGTCCTCAAATGTCCCAGGATCAGATAACAATGTGCCTAATCCAACAGGTAGAGGGTTGAGCATCGTCCTAAAATGTCCCAGGACCAGATAACAATGTGCCTAATCCAACAGGGAGAGGGTTGAGCATCGTCCTCAAATGTCCCAGGATCAGATAACACCCAGTGTGATGCTCTGACTCTGCAGGTTCAACAACACTGGCACCGCTACACCGAGAAGATGGACAAGATGGTAGAGGAAGCCTTCAGACTGAACATCAAGTACTCGCTGCAGGAACTGTCCAAAGCCATCAATGGAGACGGCAAGTCGCAGCCCAACCCACTCTTCAGGGTCAAGGTCGTCCTCGAACAGGACAAGGTGGGTGAATATGTTAAGCAGAGAAAAAAATTCCAATCATAATTTTTAATTGAAGATTTTTTATTATTATAAATCTTGATATTGATTATTGTTCAACAGCTACGTAAATATTTTACGTGCCCAAAGTAAGGATCTTTTCAGGATCATGCACGGACACGTTCACCTCGGATATCATGCACGATATAGCATGGAATATGTATCTGCCTGGCCCCTGTTTCACAGAACAATCGTAGAACTACGAGTCGTAATTCCTTGGCAGCTCCATGCTAATGTACGGTAGTTACAACTCTGGTTGATCTAATAATTAGACATATTTTTCATTGTGAATTCTAGGTGGAGTTTTCTCCAACACTGAAGCAGCTGGCTAACGTTATGAAAAACATGTCGCCACATCTTACCAAAGCCATCTCCGCCATCAAAAGGCTGCCGGACGCTCTGAGGACGCGGAAGAAAACCTCCAACGAAAAGGTCAGTTTGCGGCTACCAAGCCCGTCTTCTTACAGAACCCATACTTCTGTATGTCAATGGATTTTTAAAGTTGTCATGTTATCCTGCAGTTTTGTCCACACGTTGTTTCAGCATATTCAGAACCTTCCTCTTTTAATAATACAGGATATGTTCTATAATTCTATTCTTCATCACTGCCTGTTGTCCAATAGTTATGCTTTCTGATGATGGTTTGCAACATATATTATAAACCACTAAGAATACCTATCCAGTCTAAAAAATCTGACAAATGGGTAAGAAATGAAAACACAAATCAACTCATGGCCACCGACTCTGATATTTCAATAGGAGTATTGACAAAACAATAGACTTTTGAAACCTCAGTCTTTTTGCATGAATACTGTTGATTTCAGTCCATCCACGAGGTGATTGCTCAGGATGACGATACGAAGAAGATCCAGTCGGTGATCAACGCAGGCATGCAGAGTAATGCTCAACACCTGCAGACATACCTGGGCACCTGGGACAACTACCGCGAAATCTGGGAGATCCAGAAAGACGCCTTCATCAGGAGATACCAGAAGCTGAATCCTCAGGTGTCGTCTTTTGATGCCGACATTGGAAGGTGAGATTCTCTACTCTATATGGCAAGACCCACAAGACACATTATTTGATCATGAACTAAGGGGGATAACTATGTACACACAGATAATGCAATTCCTATTTTCTTCATATGTAAATAGCTGATCATACACATCATTAAAAATCAGATCCCCAATCAGATTATACCAATATATGAGTGAGGGAGTTACAAAATAATAATAATGAGCACATTTATGTTGCACCAAATCTGTACTCGAACATGTGCTCATCATACAAGACGGCCTTAGATGTGACGACTAAGAAAATACATTTTCATAACAACTACCAGTATTTTTTAGTGGAAATACATAATTATTGACAGATAAATGTTTATGAATGCGGCCACATGACTAGCTTTTTTTTGTGGGAATGTATATAATAATTGACATATAAATGTTTCTAAATGTGTCCACGTTTTCGCATACTTCTGTCCTGTACAGATATGATGAGGTGGCCAACAACGTGCAGACTCAGGAGACGATTCTCAACATCCAGTTTGTGCTGCTGGACTGCTCCCCGCTGAAGCAGGCCATCCTGTCGCACTGCAAGGACTGGCAGAGCAAGTTCACCACGCTGCTCAACGAGATCGCCTCCAGCAGACTCAAAGATCTCTTCAACTATCTGAAGGACAACAGTGACAAGTACGATCTGTTCTTTCAAACATGTGGCAGTTGTCTCCCTTGATGTTTTACATGTGACAATGACGAACCTTGTGATTTGAGCATTACTGAGGCAATGGAAATTCTCTACCAGCAGTAGTAAGCTGTTGGACTTAAGGGCCAGACGGATTATTTGTGAACGAAACGAAACGTCGCATAAATTAATACACAAATTACATACATAAATACCTACATACGTACATGCCGCGTGTGTTTCAGGGTGAAGAGAACGCCACAGACGCTGGATGAGCTTGGAGACAGTCTGACACTGTGGGACAAGCTGAACTCAGAGAGGGCGGAGCTAGAGGCAAAGTTCGCGCCACTCAACGATCAGTTCAGCATTCTGGAGAAATATGAAGTCGCCATCCAGGATGATGTAAGCTTGTACAAACTGCAGCTTCTGAGATCCAGATATAACTAGATACTCGCCGGGCAGCCCCATCAATTTTTCATAATATTAAAAGATATCTTACAGGATAGTAGAAATTTCATGTTTTATTATTGATATCATTATTCCGGCGAGTACGTTTTGAAATTAAGTTCCATCCCTGAAAATCGAAAGCAGTTTTATGATCTATACACAAAAATAATAAAAATGTGTCTGGTGATTTATCTCTTTAAATTGAACATGTAGAGATGATAATTTATAAATAAAGTATATATAAATGTAAAAAGACCTTAAAATCAGGCCTCAATTTAGAGACTAATTTGGGAGCCATGGTGACCTAATTTTGCATTTGGCTACCAATATTGCACTTATTTTAAGTGTTTCTGTCTATCCAGGAGCCAAATGGCTCCTTGGAAAAAATTGTAACTTTGAGGCTTGCCTTTCTGATCTTGGGATTTGAACCTGGATTGTGAGTTGACACTCTGCTGTCTGAGCCAAGGGTATAACTATGCTGGCCAAGATCAGTAGGAGCTTTGTATGTCACACCCACAGAAGTAAACAAAATGCTGTAAACGTTATTCCAGGTTGGATCTCTGAATAGTATTCTGTTACATTAACAAAGCAAAATGACATTCCTGTTGACGACTATTCTGTCCTTTCCGTGGCTGCAGGTTCTGGAGATGCACAAAGAACTCCACGCCGAGTGGCTTTCCTTCCAGGATACTCTCACAGAGTCAGAAGTCATGTTGAAGAAGAACAAGGTTTGTAACATTCTTCAAATCACAGGAAACTGCAGCAAATTCATAAACTGATTATTACCCAACCTAGATAAATGCTACTGCCATATTTTCAAGCCAATATCTTGACACATTTTCATGCCAATATGTTGATAAATATTTATGCCATGTGATAAATCCAATATCTTGACAATATTGAAGTTCAGGCACCAAGATTAGATATACAAAAATAACTCTGAATATGAGTTCATGTATTTTTGTTCTCACAAATCCCTATACATCATTTTAGGTCGAGTATTAAATCGTACTCAAAATATTTTTTTTGCAATCTATGGCCTGAAGTCAGTGTGAGGCACCGTGATTCCTCTAATGATTCGAACTGGAGAAAACAATTACATTTTTAGCTATTCGAATTAATAGAAAAATACGAACACTTAAAATGATATGTGTTCGTATTATTAGGGAAAACCAAATTGAAGTACAAAATATGGTTGTAAATGAAATGATAAATAAATGAATGACTTTTAAAAAAATGATTGAGTTCACATAATTAGAAAATTACGATTTGAACAAGAAATGGTCATGTTCATATTATTAGTCGCAATTTCTTTCTTTTTCGGAGATTAGTTTAGGTGTTTGAACTATAATTAGAGAGTTTGAATTATTAGAGTAAACAACATGACTGCTTGCGTTTCTGCAGGAGAAGTTCAAGAGCAGCCTGTTGGCTCAGTCGGAGGAGCTCAAGAAGCAGGTGGTGAACCTCGTAGATGAGTTCCAGACCAAGGGTCCGTTCACCAGCAACGTGACCACTGACAACGCCCTGGAGACCATCGCTGGCATCCGCAACTCCCTCAAGAATCTCAAAGACCAGGAAGCGACCCTCAAGAGAGGTCTCAACATCTTTAAGATCGAGCAGCCGCCATCAAAGGAGATTAGTCATCTGGAGAAGGTTTGTCATGTTGTCATTGTTTTCATATTTTCTTTCTCTGCAGCATGACTATATGCTATGTTATTTTTTTTGGTATACTACGTATTGCAATTATTAATATTATGTATGTTCACTTTAAAAATTATCGGAATGATTGATGGAATTTGCCTAATAATTAATGATATTTCACGAAAGAAAAAAAAAAGATAAATCGTAATATGAAACATTTCCTCCTCCACATTTATTTGTAAAAAAACTTCTATCTGTTAGTTGTCAATACAAAAAATATTTATATCCACGGGGTAACAACAAAATTTAAAATACCTAAAGAATGTTCTACCAATACATTGTTGTCTTTACCCGAGGAAGTTTTGCTGCTCCAATTTAATTAACATCCTCTATATGAAGCACCCTTAAAATGCTGGATATAATAAATGAAGCACCCTTAAAATGCGATATAATATATGAAGCACCCTTAAAATACTGGATATAATATATGAAGCACCCTTAAAATGCGATATATAATATATGAAGCACCCTTAAAATGCTGGCTATGTGTTCTCCAAGAAAGTGTTGTGTGGTGTTGACAGGAGCTGGAGCAGATCGAGGCGGTGTGGACGCTGACCAAGGAGTGGGAGGGACACTGGGCGGACTGGAAGGTGGGCAAGTTCACCGAGCTCCAGACCCGCGACATGGAGTCCAACTCGGTCGCACTCTACAAGAAACTCAACAAGTTCAGCAGAGACCTCAAGGTGAGACATGCAGAGACATTCCTGCTCAGCAGTTAATCCTTTTAAAAATATATTGAATATATTTATCAATTAATATACTGATTTGTTTTACATGTATCTATATGGAATATTTTCAACAGTAGTCGTGTAAGGCATTCACAAATGGTTAATTTTAACAAATTTAATTTCCAGAAATCCAAATGTTGCTGCATATGTATTTTAAACTCTGCTATAGTTTGGCATGAAATGCATTGACCCCCCTATTTCGTAGATTATCTCAGTAAATACTTCATGGAATGAAAAACA
>JAUTBZ010141094.1:0-12795 GCA_032361785.1 Lepetodrilus galriftensis | reverse complement strand
TGTTGGGGATCAAGTACATCACTAAATAACAACTTGTGGGTGGATAAATCAAGCGCAATTAGTCTCAGATTGAAATTTGTTTGTCCATTATCCAGGTCTATCAACTGTGATATTATGCCTTTAAATAATAACTTGAATGAATGAAAATGGCACAAATTTGAAAATGAGATTTTATATTCCTTTCTCTTCACGGAACAAAGTATAAACTAGCCTGTGATAGGTGAAATACTAGTCTAGGTGAAATACATACAGGGATATCTAGACTGGACTCTTGTTTGTTGAATTTGAATAGAACACAGTGTGTGGCTCCGGCCACCAGCATGAGTCGACTCTCAACGCACAGGTAGATCATCTGGACTGCAAACGGGTCGTCGTCAGGACTTTCTGCTATCCTTTTGGGTTTTTCAAATATTTTGGCAGTTTTTAACTTATATAACACTTGCAACGTCACTGAAAATATAAATGAAACATACAATATAATTTATATAATCATTTCCAAATGGGTGAAATATTCCTGCAGCGACACAAAGCATCAAATTAAATAAATAAATAACAATCGTCATAGCAAATGGGCAAGAGATTCCCAAAGAGAATTTTAAACTCAAAATGTCTTCATCACAAATCACTGTCAATTTAACCCTCTCCCTGCTGGATTAGGAACAGGCACTGCTCAAGAAATTTAAGAATTATTGAAAGTTTTAGTGAAATTATAATTGGTTTCGTCGGAGAAGTTACATTTTTACAGTGTTTACAATATGTTGGTGTAGAGTGAAAATAGGAATACACATTATTTTTGGATTTTTGTTGTTGTTGTTTACTAGATGCGAAAAGAACCATAATATTAAAGGTCATGAAGTACAAGATATACAATACTACAATACAGTGCTCCCTCGATATAACGCCCTTTGATGCACCGCGGATTCGGATACAACGCAGGGTTCAACATGGACCCCATTTAAAAAATAAAAAAAATAAAATAAAAAATAAAAATCTTTTTTTCCCCTCAAATTATATTTGTTACCCCAACTTCAGCGTTATATCGAGGGAGCACTGTATTATGTGGCAATATTAATAATATTCAGATACACTTACCAGCAGATGCATCCCAGAATTTCAATGAACCATCAGCATGACTGAAACAAACGTAATCATTTCAATGAAAATATTATAATTATTACAGAAACAAACGTGAAACATTTAGTATCTCAGAAGCAGCATAATACATCTGAATTAAAATTTTGTGTAAGATATCTGAGTATTTATGCAATGATCATACCACTATGGTAGTGCAGGGTTGGATCTTAACTTTAAAACATACTCGCCAGAATAATGATATACATAACAAAACATGAAATGTTTACTAGCCCGTAGGATACCTTTAACATTAGGAGAAATGGATCGGGCTGCCGGGCGAGCGGGAACTTCTAACCTTGGTAGTGATAAATGACAGTACATGAAGAGCGACTGGTAATGCTATGATCGCTCTGTACAAATTCACCGTGACTACTGATCCAGAGATCACCAAACATTGTGAGTACCATTTCATGCTCAAGCTCATCCTTTATATGGGGATTTATGAAAAAAAACTTTAAGTTGAGCATGAATTTTTTTTTTTTTAAATTTGTTTGTTTGTTTGTTGTTGAAAACTGGAAAGTTTTGTAATCTTGGGACATGTTCTGTGCGACTTGACAGAGGATGTACATACCCTGTGATTATTATTTCAGGATAGCTACACGCCATTGACGGCCACTCTCCACCTTGTACTGGCCAGCCCTGAGGACAGAATGACAACATGTCACAATGCTGGCACCAAATGGCATGCACTGAATGAAAAATTCTACATTGTAATGTAAAAAAAACAAACTAACCACTGGTCATAATTTTTTGGCAAGTTATAATTTTTGTTCGCAAGTTAAAAAATATATTACCCCACATCCACAAATTCTGAATGGTTAATTTTAACCCTCTCCCTGCTGGACAATTCACACACACACACACACACACACACACACACACACACACACACACACACACACATACACACACGCATACAAACACACACACACAAAACACACACTCTCTCTCTCTCTCTCACACGCACACACTGGGCTGGGCATCTCTGGTTGCCTCCAGCATGGAAAAGTTTAAATCATAAATGAACTGAGGTGACGCTGACCTTCTCAGTGAATCCTGTCTTCTTCTGCTTGGAGCCCACGTTGTAGAAGGCGGGGATGAGGTCAGGAGGACAGTCTGCGTAATACTGACACGCGGTCACCGGCGACTCGTGGATGTCCATTGGATACGGGTTTTCAAAACACGGGTAGCTGCAACCAATCAGAACAGGTTTTACTTTCATTCCTTTGGTGCTAGTGCAATGTGTCGAAAGCAGAATTTATCTCTGAACATTTATTAATCAGGGGCAATGCTATTTATATATTTATTGCTTGACCAGAACACTATCATTGTGAATAATGTTCTGTATATAAATGTACTTATTATTACTATTCTTATTATTCTTATTATTATCATTATTATAGTTACTATTATTACTACATGTATTATTATTATTGTTATTATTTTTGCTATTATCATTATTTTATTATTATTATTGTTGTTATTTTTGTTATTATTATTAGTATATTGTTATCATTATTATCATCATTATTGTTATTATTATTACGTCCATCATTATTATTAGTAGTAGTATATTGTTATCATTATTATCATAATTATTGTTATTATTATTGTTATTACGTACATCATTATTATTATTATTATCATCATTATTATTATTAGTATTATCATCATTATTATTATTATTACTATTACTATCATTATTATTAGTAGTATTATTACTATTATTATTATTATTATTATTATTATTATTATTATTATTATTATTATTATTATTATTACCCTGGTGAGGTGAGATCAACAACAACGAGGTCATTCTGCAGCAGCACAACAATAGCATAGGGGTCTTGGAAATCTGAAACACAGGAAATGTTACATCTTACATAAACAACAACATGAACACTGATAAAAGTGTTAACAAGTATATAATGTTTTATGCAATATTGCTCCTAAGAGTGAGTGATTATTGTTTTACATTGCAGTGGGAATAGTTCAACCAGGGTTTCTCCGAACGCGCAATACTGCGTCCCATACGCAAGAAATTTAAGTTTGGACGCACTTTATTAATAAAAAATTGTTGATGAGTATATCAACATGCGTCCCCGGGACTCTCAAAAATTGAAACCTAAGTGGAACCCTGAGTTCACCCATATTCAATGAATGCTCCCTGGATAGTATTGAAATAGTTATGAAATATGAGATATTACCATTGATACATTTGATAATAATAATAATAATAATATCCTTTAAATAGTAAATAAATCATGTCTGCAAAGCATATTATTAGTAATAATATGCTTTACATAAACTGATGGATCTAATATGGGAATTGCTCATGGATAAATGTCAACATGACCTCACAAATAGATAACTCTTGTATTGTCAATATAGGTATATACTTCTTGCATTAATAAAGTCGATATTACCAAAGAGATAGACAACTCTTGATGTAATTTCAGATTGCACACAACTCGTTCAGAAATGTGAAATGATCTAAAGATAGATAGCAAGTTCTCATTCTAATCCCAGCATAGATGTAGTAGCTCTAACAGAAACATCAATAAACTGGGAACCCTCGTTGAAATGTCATCCTGACCTAATATAGAGATAGTGCTAGCTCGTTAAAGCCTGTGTTGTAATGTCACTATGACCTTCTGAATAGATAAATGCACTCAGAAAGCAACCTCCACAACCTCGGTGTCAAACAATGGTCCTAGCTTATGTTACATTTTCAATCCAAAATGTATGCAACACAAAGCAACTTGAAATAATTAAACATCAACCAGATCTATGAGAATACAATTGAAAATCAGTTTTTAAAAAATTAAATGTAACAAAAACATTTTTTTTAAATATTTAATGTCACCGTGACCCACAGATGTCATCATGACCTTTATCATGAATGCGGTGGTCTAGAGCCTAGAGATAGCAGGTCTGCCTCATAAGCTGGTGGTCCCTTGTTATTATATAGCCTACCTCATACCATCGCATAGTACCACAGACCACAGCTAGGTTTACCAGATCAAACATGGAAATTCGAATTCCGCAGAACCATGGAACATTCTCCACGTCACTGCGCATGCGATTACTCTCCAGGGAGTTCAGGCAGCGACATGAGTGCACACCGATCCATTGACAGGGGGCAATAAATGTAGCACTGTACGGTTGAGTGTGAATTGTTGCTATACGTCTCAGCAGGAATATTTCCACTCGTACGCAATGACTACTCCCCAGGGTGTGGAGCAGGTGAAATCAGTGCACACCGATCCATTGACCGAGAATTATAATGCTCTATGAGCACATTTTGAGCCAGAGTATCGTTTGTCAAAGCTCTCGTATCTACTACGAGACCATAAGGACTCTCGTAGCAATCTCCAATACATATGGGGATCGTACACTTACGAGAACGCTATCAGAGTGGATATGAGAGCTTCGAGAAAAAATATTATTATTATCATTACTTTCATTATTTATTATTTTTTAATTTTTTAATTGTGGTTTAGAGTCGCTTTCTAGAATCTTTCACTAATATCACAGTTTAGAGCAGGAGGAAACCCGCAACATCCGTAACACTGAATGTTGCAGTAAACCTGTGAGCACCGGCTGGTATGTACTAACAAGACCAAGGATGTGTTTTAGTATAAGTAGCAATACAGTATCATCCTTGGTCTTGTTATAAGTTATACAGAAAGGTACCTTTCGTGAACATTGATGCCGGACCCTCGGGGCGGGATTTGGGGGCCGGCGTCAATGTTCGCGAAAGTTACTTTTATTATGATTACAATATAATAATCAAATTCGTAATCGTAATGATTATGATTATGATTGTGATTATAATTATGATTGTTATTGTGATTGTGATTATGATTATGATTGTGATTATGATTATGATTATGATTGTTATGATCAGACACTCACCGTTCGACCACGGCGTCTCACAGAGAACCACGATTGTGATTGTGATTGTGATTATGATTGTGATTATGATTGTTATTATCATCAGACACTCACCGTTCGACCACGGCGTCTCACAGAGAACCACGAAGTCAACGACATTGTGCTCCATCTCTAGCACTGTAGTGCTCCGTCCGTTCATCACCGTAATACTGGGGGTGCGACCTGCGCGGTCGTAAGACATTCCGCCAGAGAACATCACCAGGGGCTCCCTGCAACAGGGGGAGGTAACACATTCAGAAACCAAGATCATACCACCAGTAATACATTCTCAATTTGATGAATTCACACAAAAAAAAGGTACAAGCTTTCTACTAGCAGTATGGTTTAACTCTCTCCATGCTGAAGGCAACCAGAGATGCCCTAAAGAGATGTGTCTATGCCTAATTCAGCAGGGAAAGGGTTAATCAAAATATTATTTTATTACAGTGCTCCCTCGATATAACGCTGAAGTTGGGGTCAATGACATGCCACCCGTGTTGTATCAACGAATATAATTGGACATTTAAAAAAATATAAAAAATCTTCTTTTTTTAAAAATGGACCCGCGTTGTATCCGAATCCGCCGAAGGGCGTTATATCGAGGGAGCACTGTATTTATTTATTATTTTATTATTTCTAAATTATAAACTCACCCGTTCCTTATGGATCTCCAAGCCACCTTGGTTATGGGTTTGCATGGGTCTGGTTTTCCGTCCTTGCCAGTTTTGGCTGAAAATGGGTTAAAAACATTCAGATTTTTGTTAGAATTAATTATTTCTCATGTATTAGTTATTATATTTAATATTTTTTTAAATTAGTTTGTAAATTTTACAATAATCATTTGGTTAGTTACCACGAGGGAACAAGACCATGCGATTACTCCGGGGTTTAATACTACATGTATTTGTATTAATTAAAAAAATATATAAAAATAAAAAGATTTTGGTTAGTTACCGTGAGGGAACATGACATTCATGGGTTTGGGGCAGGCCTTGATCCCCCATGTTGTCAGACTGCCATCGGAGTGACTGCACATGAATTGCTTCCCTTCGTGGTGCCATGCTATGGACCGTAGAGCCTGAAACAGGTCAGAGAAACATGTAACTTCCAATCTACAATATAATATACTATCAATAGCTATCTATTCTAGAAAATAAATAAATAAATACAGTATTTTAAAATAAATTAATAGTAATAATGAAAACACCATATTCTATTTTCATGATTTAAAATAGATGTGTTAACATTGGTATATTTCTTAAATTGGTGTTCAGAGCCGCTTTCTAGATTCTTTCACTTGTATCACGGCTTGTCACTTTTACAGCTAGAGTAAACCTGCAATATCTGTAGCACTGAATGTTGCAGTAAACCTGCAAGCACTGGCTAGTACTGACAGAACAAGGGATTATTTTACTTATTAATTTAATTTTAAAATTAATTTTTTATTTTACCTCCGGAGAGCTGTAGCGAACCTCGGCAGTCTTGTTTTTTAGATCCCAGAGTACGATGGTCCCAGATTCGAAACCTATTAAAAGCTGTGGCCAGACGGAGACAAAACAGACAATCAATAACACATACAAACACCAATAGCACTGAGTTACAGTGGAATCTAACCACTTACTTTTAAGTCTTCAACAGGAAACAATTCTTTTCAATTTTCTTATTTCTTGATTTTATACATTATATGAGTGAGTGAATTATTGTTTTACGTCACAGTGGGAATCTTTCACCCATAGGTGACGACTTATACATTAAAGGAAAAAATATCTCTAAATCTACATAATGTTCTATTCCAAAATTATTTTTAAAAAAGTCACTAATTAAAATTATTTTGTTTAAATATCCCTCCAATGTTTGTTTGCTATTGTTGTTATTTTTATTATTATTATTAATTATTTTATTATAAGTTTTTAAATTATTATTATTATTATTATTATTTATTATTATTTATAATTATTAACTTCCAATCTAAAAATTCTTTAAAATAATATTAAAACAAAATTTAATAAAAATGGCCTCCAACGTCTATAGACTAGGATTAACCACACGGCACATCACGCCAGATTAAAGGCAGATCAAATCAACGCCAGACATTTGACTGCCAATATAGTTCCATGCTAATATGGGCGAATGAGATGTGTCTACTAATGTCTACTATAATGTGGGAACATGTTTAACGATGACATCGCTTGAATGTCAGACGCTGTCTGCCATGTTAAATGTTAAACACTGCCCCCACAGAAAAATAGGTGTTCGCGAAGGACGATGTCGATTCAGTCTTGGGCAACACTGAAGAAAGTGTCATTAAATTAGTCTTGATATTTCTGGATGAAGTACATTTTACACCACCAGAATTCTACCGAGAGTTCAGCTTGGACAATAATGTGAATAGAGCGTGAGCAACTGTGAATATGGTGTGAAAAACTATGAATAGGGCTTAATTCAGAGAGTTTGAAAGTATCGGATGACAAGGGAAGTCTTGGTCAAAATTAACAGTTTACATGTACTGGTATTCATGGGAATGCATATTTATAGATAAATGTCCTCGTAAATAAACGTTTTCTACCCTAAAAATAAAAACATTCCCAGTTTAGTCAAATATAAAGGTGTTTCAATGCACCAGATTCAGATAAACTTCAGGGTTAGGATTGGATCCATTTTTTGTTATATGTGTAAATGTATTCAAACATATTATCTTCCACATTGTGAAAATTATTTTCATACAATTCCTTAAAATGTATTATCCATAACAGTACAAAAATGTATTCATTTCATTGCAATAGTTTTCTAATAAATTAATAAAATAAAAAATAATATGTAGAAATCTAACAAGCAAAGCAAGTACAAATTTAAAAAAATATTTTAAAAAATAAAAAAAATAAAAAATCAACTTTATTTTATTTTTATTATGCAAAAATTCCCTACTTATTTCCTTTTCGAACTAAAATGAGAATTACAACAAATAGCGTCAAGTGCCTCAGCCCTTATCTCATATCCTCGCATACAGGCGAAAGATTCCCCACTGCGACATACAACAATAACTCACTTATCACGTGGGATGACAACAAACAATAACACTTACACATTCTCCCGCGGAAGGCGACAAAATCTGATAACTTGTTTAGATAACGCAGAGTCGGGGCCTTTGTGAATAATTCCCACAAACTGATGCTTACGAACTAATGCTCAATTTGTTATCGGGGGAAAAGTAGGAATGACAAGGCCCACCTCTGTGGACCTAGGCTGAATGCTGGACTAATCTGAAAGTTAAGACTGAGTCCCTTCCTTTAACCCTTTCACTGTTTAATTAGTCACAATTACTGGCCAAATGGGCACCTTCAGTTGCCTCCGGTGTACAGAAGGTTAACAATACCAAGCTGGTTATAGCAGTACTCCATCAACATAATCTGCATCAAAATTAGCAAGGATTTGTTTTGTTCATCTGAAGACGGTAACTTTTAAATAAGAGATATTTACTTTTTTTAAATGTTATTTTTTTTTTACTTCTATCAAAAGGTAATTTTTTAATAAGAGCTGTTTAGTTAATTTTTTAATTTTTTATTTATTGATCAAAATATGTAAAAACTATGGTAAGTTTTGAATAGGAACTGTTTGTTTATTTATTTATTCATTTTTATTTTTTATATCAAAAAATGTAAAGTTCATAGTCAATTTTGAATAGAAACTGTTTTAAAAAAAGTGTTTTTTTTCTGATATCTCAACATGTAAATTTTACGGTAAGTTTAGAAGAGGCAACTCACGAAGTATAGATACCTTGCACTTATTCAAATTCAAAATTTACATATCAAATTCTACAAAGTAATTATTTTGTAATTCTACATGATCCTAGTTCAATAATTTATTAAAATACTGTGAAGGCTCTCTCCATGCTAAAGGCAACTAGAGATGCCCTAAAGAGCCGTGTCTATGCCTAATCCAACAGGGAGAGGGTTAATATAATATTAATTGCATTTCCTTGTACTTTGGGATATGAAGAACAGAAAGTATTGAAATCAAATTAGGGCGGGTAAAAAGAAATAGAAATTAGAAAATGTCAGCAAGTTTTTCAAAGTAACGTAAAGTTTGTCAATCCAAACAATCAGTGACAACGTAAAAACTTATTTTTTTCTCTCTCAATCAGTTTCAGGAAAGTAGCATCTGTTTGTCAGTTTAAACAAACTGTGACAATGTAATCAGCTTACTACAGAGTGAAGCTACTATGCAGGAGGCTTCTTACATCAAGGTATTGATCCTAAGACAACTGCTGATTACTGACAACTTACTGACACACAGTTCCGTTAAAGACCCTCTTCCAACTCGACGATAAATATCTTTATGGACAATGAATCGATGCATAAAGGACGATGATAAACAATATGGTTGATTGATTGCGTTACTGTGAATTGTTTATTGAAAATAACAATTTTTAACTTAAAAAAAATAATATTGTACTTTTATAGAAATAATTATTGCAATGAAGTGTTTAATAATTTTGTAAAAAAAGAGGATATTAATTTGTTTTGTTGATTGATTGATTTCAAAGCCTTACTTCGCTGCGGGAATACCATATGTCAGCCATGCGCGACGACAATTTTATTTGTATTGATTAGATAAACATATGAAAATGTCTTGTTATATTTAACAACATGAAGAATATTTTTAAAAAACATATAAAAACGTAAATATTTTATTTGTTATACAATCATGTCAATAGATTTATAATTCTTCACAACTTTAAAAAAAAAATCAATATTGAATAATGTTTCTCAAACAGTATCGACCAATTGCGTTTTTTAGTGTTCAGCATTTTAAATGTTTCTCAAACACTACAGTACACGGTCAAGGTCGCTGTAAAGTGCATCATCACATCCAATCACAGTCACCTCCCACTTGATCTAATTTCTCGCCCAATCGTTTCCCAGTGGGCTGCCAATAACACCCCTACGAGGTTTCAAAATGGACGTGTCCCCCTTTACCCACATCGTCTACCAAGCCTATTAAGCAATTCCCCCATGATCTAATGGTATTTTAATCCCTAATGAAATATTTAGACCAAGTGGGCAGACGCCTGTCTTATCTATAGAGACATCTGTCAGTACTTGTAGTTTTACATATATAGCTTCGGAATTGTGAACGTTAATTTCATTGGTTACGCATTTATTTCTTGAGCTATTGTCCAGTGGAACTTTTAAGCCATTCCTGCAATAGTTATTATTGCAGTGAACTGTTTAAAATGGGATAAAAACCTGGAATAACTATGAAAACGGAGCCTTTGTTTTGTAATTGTAATACAGTGCTTCCTCGATATAACGCCCTTCGATGCACCGCAGATTCGGATACAACACGCGGTCCAACGTGGACCCCATTTTAAAAATAAAATTAAAATTAAAAATCTTTTTTTTTTCTCCAATTATATTCGTTGATATAACGTGAGTATTATAACGCGGGTGGCATGTCATGGACCCCAACTTCAGCGTTATATTAGGTTGTATGTACAACCAGTGTTCGAAATTACTGCTGGAAACTTACTGGCCCGAATAATGATACAAATAACAAATGTTTACAAAAAAAACGTGAATTTCTACTGGCCCTTAGGATACCTTAGCATTGTGAGAAATGGTCGGGCCAGCGATAATTTCGAACACTGTGTACAATTTATTTAGCACATAATATTGTAATATGACACAAAATACCACATTTCGAATAATTAGTGGTCGTTCCAATGAGACCCACAGATGTTCCCCCGGACAACTCACCTTACTTGAGTCTATTGGGTTGTCACTCAGATGGACTACTGGCCCTGGGTGAGTTTTTCGAGACCTGGAACACAAATCAGAACCAATAGTGAGGGCATATATATGACAATGTCCAATGTCAATAGAAAAGACACAAAAAACCAACCCTGAAATCCTTAATAAATCCTCTCCATGCTGAAGGCAACAGGATCTGCCCTAAAGGGCTGTACCTGTGTCTAATCCAGCAGGGAGAGGGTTAAACCAATGTCAGGTTTGAATTATTTGTAGGTTTGACAGCTGAATGTTTGACACATTGGTAGGTTTGAAATATAGGTATGGTTGCGTCATTGTCAGGTTTGATGAATATTGTCATGAGGCTACATCAGCAGGCTGGAAACATGGTATGTTTGACACCTTGGTATGTTTGATACATTGGTAGATTTGACACCTTGGTAGGTTGAAGGTTGAAGGTTTGATACATTGGTAGGTATGACATAGATGAAGGTTTGACACATTGTTAGGTTTGACATAGTTGAAGGTTTGACACATTGGTAGGTTTTACACATAGGTAGGTTTGGCATATGTGAAGGTTTGACACATTGGTAGGTTTGACACCTTGGTAAATTTGACATATTGGTAGGTTTTATACATTGTTAGGTTTGATACATTGGTAGGTTTGACACATATTATTAGTAGGTTTGATACACTGGTAGGATATATTGTTAGCCATGAAACATTGGTAGGTTTGACATATTAGTATGTTTGAAACATTGGAGAGTTTGATATATTGGTACTTTTGATGTGTTGGTAGGTTTGACACATTTGTATATTTGATACATTGATGTGTTCCGCATATTGGTAGGTTTGATATACTGACAGAATATCTTGACAGGCTTGCCAGATTTACTTCGAGATCAGTCAAGATCTAACTTCAAAAAGTAAATCTATATACAACCCAACCCAGATATTGACTAAGAATGGATCTAAAACATTTTCCTTTTTCAATATTTCTCCATCCCGGAAGAACATGGCCAGATCATGATTACATTTCAGAATTGCAGAAAAAAAACCTGAACAAGTTTAAAACACAACACTGCCACTTGAAAACAGTAATTACAAAAAGAAGGGGGTGTTCACAGCTGTGATAAATGCCAAACACACCATACCCTCGTCCTGTCTCGTCCCACGGAAACTTGGGAAAAGAGCAAAGGTCCTTTCTGCGCTTATTTTCGGCATGGTTTCCCCCGCTAAAGTCACAGGGGAAGTTCCAGCGGCAGTCAACATCCATTGGTGCCAAACGACCATCTTTGAGTGGAACAATCAATAATTCTCTACTTGAAACTTTTCAAAGCAGACAAGGAAGGACGTAGCTTGGCGCAAGTAGCTGTAATACATTGTCCGCGATTAGCTGTAATACATTGTCCGGCCACTGCGAGGTCAAACGTCACGAACAACTACACGTATAGCGTAGGTGTGTACGGAAATGGGACAGAAAGAACAAAAAAGAGCGGGAGTAAAAAAAAAAGAGTGAAATGTGTTTCTGGAGGTCAAAGGTCATGGACAGGACATGGTGTAGGTGTGCATGGTACAGGAATGTTACATGGTGCCAACTTCAATACGAGACATCATGGTATCGCCATTGATTAGATTGAGGGCAAAGAAACCCAACCAACTCGAACATTGTAACCCAGATCATTGTAACTTTATAACCCAGATCATTGTAACTGTGTAACCCAGATCATTGTTACACAGTGTCAAGGCGCCCTATTTGCCCAGCCCCAGTAGCGTATGTTTAAGACAGCACTGGGTCTGGCTATTAGAGGATGAAGTGTGCCAAA
This sequence comes from Lepetodrilus galriftensis, assembly GCA_032361785.1. Lineage (NCBI taxonomy): Eukaryota > Metazoa > Mollusca > Gastropoda > Lepetellida > Lepetodrilidae > Lepetodrilus > Lepetodrilus galriftensis. Next base: position 152 of record JAUTBZ010141094.1, on the reverse strand, counting down.
AACCAACCAACTAACATCATAAGACATTATTATTATTTTTGTATTTTTTTTGTATTGGGGTTTAAAGTCGCTTTATAGAATCTTTCACTAATATCACGACTTGTCAGTTTAGGGCAGGAGGAAACCCGCAACATCCGTAGCGCTGAATGTTG
>JAUTBZ010141083.1:0-12796 GCA_032361785.1 Lepetodrilus galriftensis | reverse complement strand
ATCATCATCACGGTGCAATATAACACTCTGACAATCATCATCACGGTGCAATATAACACTCTGACAATCATCATCACGGTGCAATATAACACTCTGACAATCATCATCACAGTGCAATATAACACTCTGACAATCATCATCATGGTGCAATATATCACTCTGACAATCATCATCATGGTGCAATATAACACTCTGACAATCATGATGATGATGAACTATAGCACACTAACGGTCATCATGGAAAAGTATAAAAGAAAGCTAGTTATTCTTCACATAAATACCTAAATATTCTAATCTTAGTAAAGATATCATAAACAATGTTCAACAGTTATTAATCTAAAAGTGGATTAAGGTCAATATTCTCTTCAGCCCTTTACAGCATTTATGTGAAAATATCGGACACGTCAGGTAAATAACTTTCAGCAAATGCACATCTACAAGTAATGACATCACAATACTGCAGTGGTAGAACTACAAGTAAATCTAGAAAAGTATTACAACAGATAAAAATGGTTACTTCATCATTATTACAGCAGATCATTCCACTAAAAGCCATTCAAGCAGAGAATTCTAAAAGCTAACTGCCTGTCAAGTTACACACTAAGAGAGTTTCTGATCAGATTTCAAACTAGAGTTCTAATCCTAAGGACGCACCGTCCTGAACTGACATAGAAACTAAAAACAGTATGTGTATTTCTGGTGCACAGTTGATGGTTATTGTGCTGTGATGACATTGTGTGTAGTAAGACCCTGCACCCACTAGTACAGTTATGTACACTGGTATACTGCTGGAGATGATGCTAATGTTAGTGCCAGCCATAGCGGGGGGGGGTCTGGGAGCAGCACCAGACCTCCGGCTGTCCTCATGCAGTCAGTTAACACTAATCACACTAAATACTCTCATTTCAGAGATTATATTTCCCATACTATTTCTACAACTAATTAAATAAGTAATGATATTTCATTTGGTCAATCATTAATAATATAGTAATGATACATCGCCCGACATGATGCATTAACTAAGCTAATATTGCATCACCAGCTGCTATAAATAATTAATGCCAATCACATACAGTATACATCATACTTTCTACTAACCTTTAATATGCTATCATTTCTTTAATATATGGGTGAAACACATACATGTACTTTCTATGCAAATATTTTTGTGGTGGATAAAATAAAGAAAATAATATCTTAAGATGATAAAATGAGAAAAGCGAAACTTACTTGGGCCTCGGTGTACGAAGACTTCAGTGACATAGTGCTGCTGTGTCTGTGGGGCGGGCTTGGGCTTGGGCGCCTCGTCCTCCTGGTGCACGTGCTTGATGGTTCTGTACGTGGTGAAGGACGCTTGCTGCAGAGCCTGCTGTTCCGGGGACAGAGCCCTGGGGGAGGTGCTGGCACTGTAGGACCGGGGGATCACCTGAGGAGGGTAGTCGCGGTCGTAGAGGGTGTCCGATGCCTGGCGCTGCAGGGGGCGCTGCGACTGAGGCTGCCAGCTGCTGCTGCTGTTGGAGCGAGATCGCATGAACTCCTTGCTGCTGGTGCGCACGGGAGGGGTTATTGGTGCCATGGACGGGGCCATGGCCCGCTGCTGGAGGGTGGGGGACGGGGGAGGTTTGTTGGACATGCTCCTAGTGTTGTACGTCCGCGATTCCGTATTGTATGACTGAGAAAATGTGTTAAAATTGGCTTCTGTTGGCGACAGCTGTTGACGCATGTTATAGGGTTGACTTTCCGTTGACCAAAAGCCGTCGTGGCTTTGACTGCGTTGAGGGGGACTGAATGAGGAGATATTTTCGGTCGGGGAAACTGGGCCATTCATTACGGGCGCTTTATTATACATATCCATTACGGCCTGCTCATCGATTTCATTCTGAGTGCGGCGTGTGTAATATTTGTTCTGTGCCGTGCGCAACTCGGAAACCAACTGTCGTTCCTGTGGAGTACGGACCTCTTTCTTTGCTCGCAACTTTTCTTGTTGTTGCTGTAGCCATGACGATGTATCCATATCCCGGAGATGAGAGCCATCCAGAGTGTGGTACGAATACTCGTTATACTTATTTTCATAGTCAGTCCTATAAGGCAGAGTGTGCACACGTCCAGGTGGACTTTGCATTCTGGGTACATTCTCCATATTGTGTACGGTCTGCCCGTTTATTCCTTCATTTGCAGTCGACTGGGCAGTGTATGAAAACGCGTTACTTTGGCTGCCGTAGCGCGGAGTGGGTTCCTCCTCATCACCAGAGGTGATGGTGTAGTGATGTTTCTCTTCCTTGGATCCGGGAACTTTGTACGTGACTTCTGCGCGCTGGATGGTCACCTTCTGATCGGGACTCCGGTGAGAGTCCACAGTGTTGTAGGTGGTGAAGGTCCGTGTGGTGGTGGTGACAGTGGATGCACTGTTGTCCTTGTTGCTGGTGGGGCTAGTGGGGCTAGTGGGGCTGGACGACACATACACCTGGTCCTGCAACAGATCACTCAGCAGTTCATCCAGCTGCGTGCGCTCGTCCAGGGCCTTGACCGTCTGCTTCGGCATCGTGCTGGATCCGTAGTTGTTCGACTTGGCCGACTGAACGGTGGACTTGTAATTAGATGAAATGACTTCGTTCACATTAGCGTTATACTGCGAGTGATTCTGCTGGCTGTGGGTGCCTGGAATTTGAGATTAGAATACATGACAAGCAGTTTCTTCACATACTCTACATCATGTTACATATTAAACCATTACATCTCTTGGAATCGTGTAGTAGTATATTACATTTTGTTCAAAATAGCCCCACAATGCTGCAGCTCAATTGTTCATTGTAGCTCATTTTGAACAAGCTAGTGTAAACATGACACACACATACTGCCATGTGTTTTGTATATCAATAAATGTATAAATTGTAGCAGAAATGTTTCCGGCTGAATACAAGGACAGACCACAGCAGGTCATAATATTAGCTCAACTCTCCTTTGAACCAAGAGCTAAAGAATATATATGGATTTTCCACAAAACAACTTGGAAGCGAATGAAGTCTGATTGAGCAGTATGAGATTCTGCATCAGACGGACAGATTCAAATGATATGAAAACATGCTTTTCACTGTTTACCCTCATCGTCCACAGCACAAGATGAAGCCAAATAAACTGTTAATAACGATAACAATCGAGTCTCATCCTGTCAAACAAAACAATGGTAAGGAAGGAAACAAGATAGACCGAAATTAATGATAAGGTATCTGTGAAATGTGTTGCTTATCTGCAAATAAAATAAAAGTAACACATGTAACTGACTATATACACATATATCTAACTGACTGCATGGATGTGTTTAATTTGGCTACAAAAAGAAGACAAGAGAAATGCAGTGAAGCATTGCCGCTACCTGACTACAATAATATTAGTTTTGCAGTGACAGAGACAAACAATAAAGAAGCTGATTGAACAAGCCAACAGAAAAGTGGGTGAGAAATAATTAATAATTAACCTTCTCCAGGCTGGATTAATTCTAAGCAACTGCAGTGGCCTCCAGCAAAGAGAAGGTTAAACAAATGTTTAAAAGACAAATAAAAGCAAATTAATGATAAGAAATCAACGGACAAGAACATGTTGCATGACAAATACCATGTTGAGGATCACAGACAGATTCTATTAAAGTTGTTTAGAAATGAACAAGCGAATTGTGCAACATGTTCTCAGTGCTGAGTAACATAAAATGATTGGTTGTGCTGAGAAGCATGTAAGTCATGCAGTCACCATGGCGATCAGTGGATGTGGAAATACCAGAGTCGAGGCTTGAGGTCACCGAGCCATTTGGCACGTGTCTGTGTCCGTATCCGTTAGGGAGGCCAGTGAGGGATGAAGAGAAATGGTTTTCCACTCGCTTCTTGTTTACTGTGGCGTACAAACTTCCATCGACTGGGCCCTGTGAGTGGTCTACACCGACTCGGAGTTTGCTTATTTCTTGACTGGAAATGCCATTGGCGTTAATATCGGCTGAAAGGATCAAAGCGAGCATATTGCAGTTGTGGATATTTTCGAAAATTTTGAATGTAAAGATGTGACCGAATTTGAAAAGTGTATTTTATTTTCGACAATATGTTCTTTTTCCTGATTGTGAATCTTTGTAAGGTGGAAACTCTGCTGAAAGAACGTTGCCACGATACAACTGCTAATAATTAGTAAGAACGAGAGAGTAGTGCCAACACACTGCATGTGAAATTGTTTCAAATAGCAGAATGTTTAACACAGCATGCTGAAATTACTTCCTGCAGTCTAACCTATTATCATAGAATTGTGTTAGCACCAAGCAAAAGGCCTATACTAGAATATTACATCTAAAGTTATTACTCAAAAGAATAACTGACATTAGCTGCATTAATATTCCCATGGTAAGTTATGCAACACACAAATACTATATGCCAGTTACATGTATGCTACATATTGAACAACATAATTATAGTAATGTTGCGGAATATATTCAATGAATAGTGTCTGATGATGCAAACAAAACAGAAATAATCTCATGCTGATGAAGTGTTCCCAGAGGAATTACCATGTGCCGTTTCCCACACACCAAATTATATAATAGAATGTGAAGATAAATAAATGCAACTTAGTTGTTAGGAAATTATTATCTTAATAGATGAGCGAATGAATCGTCAGTTGTGAACACCCAGTGCAGTGATGGCAAATGAAATATACATACTGTCTTCGATAACTTTGCGGAAATTTTCATAGCTGTCTGATCGGATTAAGTTGTCTTCACCATCATCCACAGGTACGGTTACATCGGATTTGAACCCAGACACTGGAATGATAGATAAAGAAGATTTTATAACATTTCACAGCTTCACAAACTATGCACAAGGAACAATTCAGTAGGGAGAAGCTTAAATACACATGTATATTTCTGAATTCAGTAAATGTGGCTTATGTGCATACACCCAGAGTTGCTTCCCTTCCCCTGTGATCATCTCTGGTGGAAATAGCTATTCCATATCACAGCTTTCTTATACAGTATATTGATGGCTCAGAAGTGGCTGAATTAGTGACCAGTTACCGGTATCAGTTTGAACATGATAATGTGACAGTGCTGACATTACTGTCATTGGGTACATGATGCACACTTATATTTAGTATATCTTCAGTTTACATCCCAGTTACCATCACCTCCATTAACGGGTCCAGGTGCGACCTCTGTTTACTATAACTATGTTTGGACTTTGTTAAACTGACATCTAACAAACATTCTTCAATTTTCTGTCAGTAAAGTACTTGATTAAGTGAATAGTGTCTTGAATTTTATGAAATCTAGGGGACATAGCACAGTTATTATCAACAATGGCTGTATAGTCCGTAGAAAAAGTATGTTCTGCACATGTTCCATTGTCTGTGCCCTAGTGTTTTTGTATGTTAAGTAATATGAGTGGTATTTTCTTCCAAATGAAGTAGGTTCCATGCAATCCATGCAGTTTAATTGCAATCTAAAAAGATATCACTACACCTGTATGCCATGTACTGATCTGCAATGTGAGGTTGTTCGGTCACTTCCGGTTGCAGTGTAGACATATGAGCTGTTGTTGATTTTCATGCTTGTCTTTGACACTATTTAGCTAATTTCTGGCCCGATTGCCCCCCCATGTATTTCTCTGTATATAAATAACTGGATCTTTCTCTAAAAGTGGATGTAAGACTAATGCATGTTAAACCAATAGTTTTGCATCAGCAGCCTCTCGCAATAAACAGGCTAGAAGAGACGTCCTGGCGCACTTGTCAGGGAATGTGACTAATATTTCATCGCTCCCGCCACAATGGCAATTTAGTTGGACAAGGCTGCCTAATCTGATATCTCTGTTGACTTGAGCTGACGTGACCTATACCTATATATATATAGTGCTGTCGCGTTTCCCTGTCTCTTCTACTGTCCGACATCCTTCATCCATTGAAGAAACAGAAGCTCTCTGGCATACACTGCCATATATTGGTGCGTCGCCACCAACTCTAGCCATCATGGTCTCCACCAATTCTAGCCAGCATGGTCGCCACCAACTCTAGCCAGCATGGTCTCCACCAACTCTAGTCAGCATGGTCTCCGCCAACTCTAGCCAGCATGGTCTCTGCCAACTCGAGCCAGCATGGTCGCCATCAACTCTAGCCATCATAGTCGCTACCAACTCTAGCCAGCATGGTCGCCACCAACTCTAGCCAGCATGGTCTCCACCAAATATAGCCAACATGGTCGCCACCAACTCTAGCCAGCATGGTCTCCACCAACTCTAGCCAACATGGTCGCCACCAACTCTAGCCAGCATGGTCTCCAGGGAAGGCTCGAAGCCGCCGTTCCACTTTAATACTCGGTTGCTCGCTCCTCTGAGCTAGCATAGTAATATATAGAGCAGCAAGCCTTCGGGATGAGGGTACTTTCCAGACACTGTTAATAGGTAATTAGTCTTTCTCGTGCATTGATGTCAGGAACTCTGTTGTACTGCACGCTAGTAAGAAAGGGTGTTTATTTGTAAACGAATGATCTGCCGAAAGGAGGAGCTCATCCTTGAGAGGATCCAAGCTTATTGATGTGGATAGAGTGCATTGCCACCTGTTGAGACCGAGTTGGTTGCCACAGTGGTGTCACATTGCCCATTGCCGTTCTTAAACACGCCTCATTAGCAATGTCTCATCATAACGATACCACTCATATGCTTAAGAATGTATGCCAAGGCTATAAATCCATATTTAATTTTTACATTTATTTTTATAGATGATCATAATTATGTGTACGACCATGTGTATTAAATTTAATGCACGTGTTCAAAATAATTTATTATAAAGGTATGGAACCTACATTCTGTTAACCACAAATAAATCATGAGAATATTTATTTGTACTTTAAATTATATGATTTCAACGTCTGCCTCTGTAGGTGTTATTTGCCAGACGTCTATAGATGCAAGAGTACACACGCTGCACTGGCTTTCCTTGCCCACACGAGGTAAGAACACTTGTTAAAGTACTAAGCTGTAAGCTGGTTCTGTCTTCTTCATATCAGACATGGAGCCGTTCTACTAAGTTTACAAGCAGAAGCACCAACATATGAGTATCACTACAACTGTATATACTCCGGTAATAATGGTTTGTAATGCATACAGTGCATGTAGGTGTATTTGTCATGACATTTGAAGTTGAAGATGTGTTTTATAACAGGAAATATGTTTTATTTCGAGGGGCACTTTGAATATTGGCAGAATGGATTCCAAGTTCGTTAAGATCCATTCACAGCATGTGGCCGGAGTAAATTCGGTGAATGAAAACAATTGGATGTTATATCCAGATCGTGTAAACACATCGTGCTAGTCACGTTCGGTTGCAGCCTAAATATACAGGTAACTTCCTCTTGAAAAGAACACTGGCTGGAACTCGCTTCAGAAGCATCATTATTAGCCATCTATCCAAGGCTTATAACCAACCCGAGACGTTGTCGCGTTGTCGTCGTCTTCATGAGTTGCTGGGACTGGCCATCCGGGTTATAATGGAGTCACCGTCTGGGAACCCGGATGGGGCATTGGTTAGAACCGGAAGTCCCGTCTCGCAGTGGTCACTGGGAACCTTTAACCACTATTATAGATAAATTTGAAGACGTATTAATTGGTCAATTTGAGGTCATATTAATTCAACTACAGGCAGACTACAATAATAGATCAGGAATAGTTTGTGTTATTAATTCTGTGACTCGAACTAACAGTATATTTCAAGTTGACCCCAAACCCTTATATTGCTACTACTAGTTTCGTAAGAATAATCAACAAACAGTCTTTGATTAAGTTCAAGTTGTCGATGTAGTCAGTAAGGATTATATATTGTATCAATGTGGGTTGTTACAAACCCCTGGCATTTTCTGAGAGAGTTTATCGTGTTAAAGGTCAGATCAGTCTGACCTGAAGTTTACTTGTATCGATGTAGACGAGAAGTCATCTGTCAATTGCATGTGGTGTCTGTACGCTATCCAGACAGGAACCACGTAATAACGCACACCATAATGTTATAAAACCTGCCTGGAAGAATTTAATTGACATGTTTTGTTGGGAGTTTGACGCAATTTTCTACGATATCTTCAATGACCTCGACTTGCTTATAACAGGAAGGCAATCCAGTGCATCCGTACTACGCTACGACTCACGGCTTTTGGGGAACTTATTAAAGAGCGTAAATGAGATAACGGCATACCGTATATCATGTTCATACATACCCTTTTGTCATGTACGACTCTGTTCTCAACGTCTTGAAATCTACAGCTATGGTTTCAATGATTGGTTAGCTCTCGGAACTTTAGTTTGAACATATTTTATTCAAGATGAATAGGATTGGCTAAAAGTTATATTATTACAACTTACATAACAACCTTTCCAAGAACTTTCATTACAGAACATATCGTCAAAAGAAGCGACTTTTGTACAATCATCATACAAACATGACATTGTTATTGGAAGTGTAAGCGCCATGTGGAGCCATGTTTCTTCGTCTTGACATCAAGTATCTTTGACATTCTCCAGGTAGCTGCCTATTGACAGATTCCACGAATACAACTCAAATACGTTTAAAATCTCATAATACAATCTATGGCGGTACAAGGAAAACTAAACTGCATCCAGCTTCCCCCCAACATTTAATGATATAATTATAACACAAAACAATACAATAATTGGCTGCTGAACATTCACGCAAGGTCAGAAGATTTAAGCAAGGCCAGAAAAAGATTGCAAACGATGTATTACGTAAGAGACGCTAGAAATCAATGACAATAATAATTGGTGGGCGTTATAGTCTGTACCATAGTTTCCAGGTCCTAGACGACTCATAGTGTGGCTACATGTGCATAATGATCCCGTGTTCTCTCGTGCTGTTGGCGGTACCGCTAGCATGCGCAACAATGACACCTGTCTGTTTTAATTTGCAACTGTTGATGCCACGACCAACGCACCCAAAATTTAAACAATGCGGTACCCATAGCCTCATAGACGACCGAAAATATCACAACTGGAACACGGTGGTCCAACGTGTCGGCACAAATCTTTCATTCATGCAGACTTACCGCTAGGCGGCGCTGTTGTCGTTACGGGCATTGCCGCCATATTTCGCAACTGCAGTCGGCAGCATGCTATGTGAGAACGGTAATCTGTGTCTGTGATCAAAGACGACATGTTCTTACCTACCGTGGCATTCCCAGTAGGGAACAATCACATTCCAGGAAAGATGCTATCTTCCCAACCACCACACTGCTCTAAATGTCAGCATCCATTTGACATGCTATTAGTTCCTGTAACGTAATGCGCGTTTTTACTGTTAGTCAGCATTGTGCCAGATTTCTAAGTCAAACAATTTAACAGAAACATTGATAAATAATTAGTAATATACTAGTATTATATATATACACGAGGAAGAATTACCTTTGTCGCTGCCTTATAGTTATGGGACATCTTTAAGTAGAATATTAACCCAGTACAGTGTAAGAAAACGAAAATATACAATATTAAAATTCTAGCCACACATTCTTCATTATGTTTACAATGTTGTCAATAATCGCTAACTTAGCAGTAAATTTAAAGAAGCAATGCCGTTATTTTTAAAGTTTCAATCTGAGACGCAATGTGGCTGCTATAATATATATAGCATGCATATATATATAAACATGCATGTTGGAGTAGATTGTTATATACATTAAAAGTCTATTTTAGAACAGGAATGCTCTCGTAGCATTCTGTACTTTGTAAACATGCATGTTGGAGTAGATTGTTATATACATCAAAGTACAGAATGCTACGAGAGGATTCCTGTTCTAAAATAGACTTTTAATGTCCTAAAACTGGAACCCGCAGACACTTGAACGATTCACGTTATTGCTGCTCTGTGAGGAAGCCCTGGACTTAGACTGTCCACGAATGTAACACCGCTTCACGTGCTCCAGATTATAGTAATCATCTACTTGCCAACACAAGAAGTCTCCAATTGACTGGTCCACCATTGATTTCCCTCGCGCTGAAGCTTATAGAAAAGATAAGGTTTCGCTGAAGTGTTTTTTCCATTGGCCAATCTGCTCCGCTGGTCAGACATATTGCCAATTCAACAGATGGTTCAGCAGAATAATAGCGGACATAAGAAGACATATTTCTATATTTTCTTGGCAGGCAGACAGGAGAGGGATTGATTTCATGCATCATCCGACTTAATTAGTTTGCCTTTGTATATATGTGCGTCTCGTGTCAACAGTGAGCTCTAGCTGAGATATCTTGCACCACGGGCCACAGTGTTTCCAACAGGAAGTGCTTGGGATTTGTCAATTTTAGATACTGAAGTTGACATCCTCTTTAATCGGATATGCTTTACCCTAGTGCATCTATAAATGATAACGTTGAGGATTTATGAATGCAAATCAGGACGAGCTAGTCTATTCTACGTTCACCTACATTGTGTTCCATCCAGTAAAGTTGGTTGTGTATGCTTTTAACTGTCAATATGAACTTTAAAATTCCAAAAGGGATAAAAATGACTTTTACAAATAGCTTAGAGCTTTGATTATACGTATTCCCGATATATTGGCAAAGGTGAACATAAGCTAGAATAACCACCACTGGCAGCATGAGTAACAGAAGGTATCGATGAAGTGTTCATTTAGATACGGATATTAAAGGCTATCAAATTACAGCTTGTCTATATCCTGATCGTACTAATATTGGAGAGGACAGATGAACCAGTTTAAGCGTGTACTGATTGGACTCGTTGGCGCTGTTCATCTGCAATGTGTGATACCGTTCAACACATTCTAGACAGCTCGTTGGTGATTGCAGTTCTTGAAGAAACGGTCAATCCATTGCTAGATAATAATTGCACTACATTTAGTTGTAGCCGGGTGTGATATAAGATGCTGCTACTGGTATTGACCAACGGGGTTACCCTTTTGGCTATGCCCTTAAGAATTGGACTCGCAATCCAGCAACTCGGGTTCGAATCCAAGAATCGGTATGACCCTGTTTCATCTATTATTTACTGATCAACTGAATCTGTATACAATTCCTACCATTTTATACGCTCATTTCCGACTTTAGATCCCTATAAGATTAGCAAAAAGTCCACATGTTGAGGTCATTGTGTATGCATGTTGGAATTCTGATATCATATTGAGTAGGTAACGTTCCAAATCCCACCTATTCTCCTTACTTGACCCCCTTCTTCAAGTGTCAATGTTAAATACGATGGTTACCTATTCAAATCAGTAAGAACATAGGCCTACCTAATCCTCCAAAGTCGCTAATACCAACACACCCGGATCAATATTCGACATTGCATATCACAGAATTAATTTCCGATACCATGATTGGCTTTGATGCATTTATTTCCCAAAAGTACATTACCTTTTTTGAAAAATTTACCAAATCTATATTAGATCATAAAAGGAACCAACTTCTGAATTGACTTCAGATTTAGCATCTGGGTTGGAAAATCTCCTAAAGAAATATGTATTGATCCAGTTTGCTGAAATCGAATTGGAATTGAAAGCATCGAATAACAAGCAGATAAAGGCTGTACGCTGAGTATTGACGATGCCATAATGCAATAGGGACTCTTTTTTTCAATCACAGATCCTCTCCCGGTGTAAAAAAAACTGCCGGTGGAGATCAAACAGCGACCTCGTGAAGTAGTCACCATTGATAAACGACAGTCGGAGGGAGCCTTCAAGATCGGGTCTTTGCAACTCGGGCTTTTCAAAAGCATTCCTGGAAAGTATGGATTGGAAATACGGAAGCGCTTTTCATTTGCGCCAACTTTTCTGAACACTTCACTTGTGTGTGGCCAAGCGTCTAACAAACAGGAAATACATTTGCTTGTCTACATCAATATGCTGTATGTAGAATCATGGATATTTTATTGTGTGTGGGGGTCTGAGAACGTTCTGCACAGTGTGCCCACTGTGGTACGATCAGTTGGTATGAAACGTAACATAAAGGACAAACGGTGATGGGATCTGTGTATAGCAAATAGAGGTAATATTTTACGGGTAGCTTCATTTTAATATTCATGACCATGATATGGGCTGAACTATCAGCAAGGCCATACACGTACATGTATATTACATGCATGATGGCTCTGTTTTCATTCATCTCAGTCACGGTATGAATTACTTTCAACGTATTTCAGTTAAATTGCTCCATTTCTGAAATCACATTTATAACTGAAAGGGTATCTGTAGGCTTTAGATGTGCGTGGGTACAAAAACTAGAAATCGTTCTGTATTCCTACTCACTTTAGACTGCATGTTGAGACAGTCTTGGTTTTTATATATTAGAGGATAGGTCTGAGACGTCATCTACTCAGGTATACGTATACGATAAGAACTAGCATGCCTGTTTAGATACAGAACTAATTCTTGAAGACGTGATTAACTGATTCTGTCCATTAAAAGAACATGCACCCATTTGCTGGTTTACTTTCTAGGAAAAGTGCAGCATATTAATTTTCAGAAACGTGCTCTATTAACTATTTATATACGATATTAGATACTAATCAACCACACTGAAATGGTGATACGTACTCTAAGATTAGTAAGTCAATACACCTACTCGGGTTTCAAGTAAACGCTACACACACACACACACACACACACACACACACACACACACACACACACACACACACACACACACACACAGATATACACACACACACACACACACACACACACACACACACACACACCCACACATACACACACACACACACACACACATACACACATACACACACACCCACACACCCA
>JAUTBZ010141072.1:0-12797 GCA_032361785.1 Lepetodrilus galriftensis | reverse complement strand
AGAAAACCAGACAAATTATCCACATAAAACTATGTGTTTCCAACATTTCAACCAATAACTGACTTGCAAATTTACATGACCGTGGCTCAATCTTATGTACGTTCGACCGGTGTACGACTAGTTTGGAGCCTATGGTAGAGTATTACCTATACAATGATTTTACTGATGGACTACAGTAATTCTATTGGAGGTCGTGTGTATAACTGGGTATATTACTGTTATGCAGAATGCCATGAGGGCTGTTGTGGAGACGCATTCCTCCGAGGCGGAGGTTCCAAAGATACGAGTGATGATCGCCAAAGGAAGCGAGGACCTGTCCATCAAGGTGTCCGACGAGGGCGGAGGTGTCCCCAGGTCAAAGGTCGACGGGCTCTTCCAGTACATGTACTCTACCGCCCCTCAGCCACAGTCCCAAGGCGATACCACTGCTCCATTGGTAAGTTGAATTTATGACCTCTGTTGGTTAGCTCTATCACTGCTCCAACCATTTATTAGTTGTCTGACTTCTCCATTCTCATCTTCCTTCTGGGGGGTCGTTCAAACACACAAGCGGCTTGCAAGCACAGTGTTCGAAATAATGAAAATAATGACGGGGTCATTCTCCATAGGCTCAATGTTAAAGGTGGTCAAATTTGTAATTTTCAGGGGGTCACACAGATACCTTTAACATTGCAGATTTTCAAATGATCCCCGGACACCCAATTAATTCGAACACTGAAAGTGGCTTACCAAACTAGCCACTATCGCATTGACCGTACATGGGACAGGGGACCAGTTTAGCTAAGCGGCTTACTCAGCATTTGTGTCTTTGAACGCGCCCCTGGTGAAGGCGAGATCTATTCCCCGGAACTGGACTTGCGGTCTATTCACCGGACCCAGACCCCGACCCAATTCCAGGCAATCTGATTGGCTCAAGTGATCCAAAACATTAATAAAATGTAACCATAACCCTAACTGCCAATCAAGATGTACATGGAATAGACCCCCCCCTCTGAAGAGCTATCTTTCCAAAATATATAAAGTAGGCCAACATACAGACCGTAGCAAGTTAATTCTATTTGTGTCTGTGTTTGTTCTCAGGCTGGCTACGGTTACGGACTGCCGCTGTCTAGATTGTACGCTCGGTACTTCCAGGGCGACCTCATTCTGAACTCCATCGAAGGATATGGAACCGACGCTATAGTGTCGCTAAAGGTAAAAATTCATGAAATGCCCTCGAATTTGTTAATAATAATAAATAATACAAATATATGCAATTATTAATTTATAGTTCCAGATGAACCAGTATTGACACAGTATGCTTATTGCAGTTGAAATTCAAGAATTACTATCTACACAATCTTTTCCTACAATGAGTTTATCTTGGCAGTCAGAGCATATTTACCATGGTAGCAAGAGTTATCTCCCCTTCCCCTTCATCTTGACTGTTGTCCGTTATTGTTATTTTATTTTTCTATTTTCTTTTGTTCCCAGGTGCTATCTGACGAGGCCAACGAACATCTTCCCGTCTACAACAAGACGGCATCGCGTGTGTATGAGACGGACGCACCGATACATGACTGGAGCTCTCGACAATCTCGACACGGTGGCCATTCACGTTCATTTAATTCCTGGACTCGAATGATAGCCTAGATGACAACTGTGTACAGCAGCTTGGACGAACTGACTTGCAACTTTAGAAGAAAACATATTATGAATCATCTCAGATGTTTGCTATGAACAACCTGATTTAGAACAGTTTTGATTTATAAAGTTGTCTCACCCTATCCACTGGACGAAGGCAGTACGTTGTACAATTTCTACAAATGTCTACACAGCTTGATTGAAACAGACAAAATGCTCATAGAGGCTATATTTTTTATTGTTCTTTTTTTTTTCTTTTAATAAGAACATTTGCCATGTTTGTTATACTTTATAGCAATTCTTTCAATTTAAAAATAAAGAAGAGAAGTAATTTGAAAGATTTTAATATTTCCAAATTGAAAAACGTTCTATAATTACAAAGAACTTGTTCAAATATGACTAGTTGACTACAATGGTGTAATTTGCATTCATAATTAGTTTATACATGTTATGTTAATGTTTTGGTAATGGTATATAGCATGTAGATTCTAGCCAGTTCTCTGATGAGCATTATGTAGATGTGGGGGAGTGTCCGTCTTCCTGTTATGTTATCTGTGTGTTTATTTGTTTGTTTAATTAGATCATCCTGTTCGGTCAGCCTGCCTTTATGACATATTTGAGCTTAAAGACCCATCATACGTGTCCAGTGTTTCATACCTTCACCAGGTTGATTCAACCAACTCATTCCATTTCTCATCGATCATGATGCTAACGTCTAAAATAAGTGTACAATTTAGATGACATGTACTACTAAAATATGTTGGGTGCGTTCAATCAGCACAGGGCTGAGTAACACGCTTAGCTAAAACTAGTTCCCTGTCCCATGTATGCTTCATACTGACTCTTGAGACAGTGGCTAGTTTGGTAAGCCGCTTGTAAGTGGTAGTGTCTTTGAACACACCCGTTGACTATCTGTGATTTAGAGTGTGTGAGTGAGGACGATGACGACTAAATGGATATATATTTTCACTGCATAATTCTACCCTATACTGTAGATGCTTAAATAATTTGATTGATTGAAGAAATGTGGCTTATTGAATTTCATCTATTCATCTGTGATTGACTTTAGAAATGGCTGTATACCATTGACTCAACTTGACTCGACCAGTTTAAAATTGATGACTACAACACTTTCACAATACGTATTATTATTAGACATTACATTGAATTTTCCCTGCATTTGTGAGCTTACTCGAATGATACAGTTTTGGGATCGTCATGTAAGGGTGAAAGATTCCCACTGTGAGTAAAATAGTAATGTTCACTCCCTCAAAAAGTATTGTGTAACTAATATTTTATTGCTTTTTTTTGTTGTTGTAAACCATGCAAGGCCATCAATAAATTGTAGCATTAAAGGTTGTTCCAGAGAATATAGTGTTGTGGGAAAACAAACTACCTACCATCTTATTAATTTTACCTTGTATGGATTGTGTTTGCCATGTTTACTGAACACTTTACCATTCAATACACCTATCAAGAGAATATTTAGTCAAGTAACCACCCCAAAGCCCCTACCTGTTGAGTCAAGTAACGTAGTACACCATTCACCCCCTTCACATTGTTTTGTAATGTGTCCATTGTCCATAGATCCACTAGGGGGCTGCTCCTTTCTAGCTGTTCTCTCTGTACTTTCTGTCCGACGCATGCGTGGTTACAATGCAGTGTTGATCCTTGGTAACTGCAGAAAGTACAGAGAGAACAGCTAGAAAGGAGCAGGCCCCATGAGTGCTTATCCCCATGCCCACAGCATACAATGCAAACTGACAACGTCATGTTGTCCAGTCATATTTTTGTACCGATTGTACAGACAAGCTTTCATGTTCAGTGTTGATTATAGAACATGTTTTTAACATTCATGTTTGACTTTCTTGCCTAAAGTAGAGACAAAACGGCCAAACCTTCATTTCTGGGATAAAACTTGTTGGTATAAATTTAAACAATAAGTGTTGGAAAAGTCTTACAACACATGAGTTTAGTGCCAAAATATTCAACATACTGTCCATTGTATGATTTAATTCATAAATAGGATTGATTGGTTTATTGATTTATTGATTACAGAATTCATTAATTGAGTCATCTACGATGTAAAACAGGGGCGGATTTAAGGGGGGGCTCACCCGGCTTGCGCCCCCCCTAGAATTGGACAATTTTGTTCAATAAACATGTATTTTGTATTATGGTGAAATTATGAGCCCCCTCTAAAATACACTTTGAGCCCCCCATAACCTGAAAGTCTGGATCCGCCCCTGTGTAAAACAACATAATAGTATACCCTCATCTGTTATTAGTTGAATGTTTCTTATGTCATGTTTAACCAGTGTGTGACCATTCTATTCATTTGTGATTTGTGTTTTAGATAAATTGCATTTGGTGTTTGTTTTTTTTAAACTGAGGTAGTTGTGAGATTACTTACAAATGACTATGTTTACGAGAGAGAAAAAAATAAAACAATCTGTGATGTTTTATTCTTTAACTCTGGTATGTTGACCCAAATAAAACACAGTGAGTGTGCATGTGTGTTCTGTAGAAGTATGAGTTATCAATCAATTACTTTGTGGGATATGTGGTGTTCTGTACATATATTGGTGCATATGATTGATGTACATCCATGTAGGTGATTGTACACCACGGTCTAATTCTTACATTAAAATGTTTTGGAACTCTCACTATTGTTATAATTTCTTCCCTGAGAATTACCTGTGCACAGCAAGATAAGTTAGGTGTCCGGTAAAGTCGATGCTCAAAACTAAACCAGGACAACCAAGGTGAAAGTGTTTGAATCTGCTGGTCTATACTCTACCATTGCACTGGAACTAGTCGTCACACCGGTTGAACATACATAAGATTGAGCCATGGATATGTAAATTTGCAAGCCAATTATTGGTTGAAATGTTGGAAACACGTCATTTTATGTGGGTAATTTATCTGGTTTTCTAAAATCATTCCAGGTTTATAATATTGGCATAAGAAATAATTACAAGAAATAATTATAAGAAATATGACTAACGATGCCTATGATTCCTAGAGATGATTCCTATCCGTGTGTGTGTATATTGTTGGTCTCTCTATACTAGTCGTATGACCAATGTTGCTTTACAATTGTATGTATGTGTTGGAATGGGCTAATTTATTATTATAAGACTATACAGTACCAGTAAATCCAACTGCTTGTTCCAACCTAGTATTATGGATCAGGTCTAAATGTTAGATATGACTGAAATCTTCTTTCCAAAGGTTGAGTTGAATATCTGTCTCTTATCTCGCATCTTTAGAAGGTTGTGTTTCTATATTTTGGAAATACATCCCCTATATTTCGTGAAATTTGTATAGGTCCTACACGGGTTGTTTATTCCCCTTTGGGTACGTTTTATGTTTGTGATTTTACTGCGTTTCAATGTATGTAATGTACCTAAACCCCAGTGGCATACTCTTTGAAATTATTACTATTATTTTACTATAAGATTATGGTTTTACTATAATCTATATTCATTCATTTTATGTAAAATATGTCTGAAGTCCTGTCTGATTTGATATTGTCTGACACAGTCTACATGATATAACCACACATGCTCTTCCAACTGAACTCTGTCCGTTTATACAACCTGGAATGTGTGGAGTAGTGAAATGCTTCAGGCTACTATATAGTAGGATTCTTTTAAATATAGCCCCTGTTTCTTTCAATTTATAAATCATACAAGTTCACAGAGGCATGTGGGTATGCTATTTAGATTTGTGACATAGATACCAAAACACCAACAATGAAAGAAATATACTAGTAGTGGAAATGTTAAAAACACTGCTAAAGTGCCAGAACACATGCTGGAGATGGTACATAACCAGAATCTACTGGGGTTTGGGTCCGTTTTCACGAAAACATAAAGCAAACTCGGCTCAAACAATTGTATAATTTATCAATTGAAAAAAACAGGGGCTCTATTTAAAAGAATCCTACTATAGTCGGTGTTCGCAGCTTTCCTGCAACACTCGACTCTACGGGTGTTGCATGCTTCTTCCAGCCGTAAACTTGTACGCCTTGACACGAGTAAAACAAACTAGAAATTCTGTGAACACATTTATATTGGCCTAGTTAGTCTTGAGTTGCTTAGATATGCTATACATTAGCCTACTTTAATTTGTATGGTAGATGTAGGCCTACAAGATCAAGCACTGTTTTACCATCACTACTTAAATTGTCACGTATGATGATGAACTGGGTTAACATTGTGCATTGATTAAAATTAACATTTCTTATGTTTCAGATGTCTTGTAAGACGGGGCGACATATGTTAATCGGTTGACCATTCATAATAGGCCTAAGTCCTTTATCAACATGAACACAGCCTGCCGTAACCTTGGAATAAACATCATAGGACGCACCATCGTTTTAAAAATCATATTTATTCTGCTGTAATGAGCATGGAGATCTAGACATAGTAATATGTTAAAAGAAACAGTTTTAACGTCATCGCGGGACACCACTACCGCATTCTCCCGTAATCCAATGCCTCTGCCAACTTCCGTATAAGCATTGCAACCTCAGATGGCTGTTTGTTGTTTAATTTGATGCTGTTGTACACGATAGAACCAATGTCAATGATGATCCCAACACCCGTCAGCGCCACATCGCCAAGGTAGATAACTTTGGCCGCCGACCTAAATGCTTTGAAAGACCTCCTCCCGAAGGTGGATGCTTCCGAGACCATCCCGACAGTCCAGCTGACTATATCCAAGCCGGTGTCGAACGGGCTGTCCTCGCCGTCGATCTCGGCCATGATCTCTTCCACCAACACAGCCGCCGACATGATGCGGTGTCCTTTAGCGCACACGGAACACAGCTTGTCACTGGACTTCAGGTAGCTGACTCTGATGCTGCTCGTCATCACGTTGGAGTTGGTCAGGATCCGCCTCAGCGTGGCCTTGTCCTTGTTGGACGTCAGCCCGTCACAGAAGTACTCCAGCATCGGAGCGAACTGCTGCACCGCTTCCGTGTAAGCTTTCACCGCTTTATTGGCATCAGCTATCTTCTTCCTTTTGATGATCCTCTTGGCTATGTTAGAAGCTGCTTTCCCCGCATTACTGGCCACTATGATTCCGCTACCAATGTACGTGAGGACCAGCGCGGATCCGAACGTCACGAAGGACAGTCCGAATCCAGTGGCGGCCATCACGCCACCTGCTGCGCTAGCGGCGGACAATCCGACCTTGGCCTTTCGGACCTTCCGTTGCTGCTTGTCAAGGTCATCGGCTAGATCAAACAGCTTCTTCGCTAGGATCTTCTGTTTTGCCAATACCTCATCTGCAACAGCGGCAAGTTTGCACAGACGGCCGTCACCCGGGGGATCTGGAAATAAAGTTTCAATTTCAATCAAAAGAAAATGTGCAGAAAGCCAACATTGCTCGGTGGAAATGTATATTTGAACGCATGGTAAAGAAATGATCAAGGACATGCAGTTTTTGAACATCTAGAAAAAGAAAGTGAAAGAAGTATTGATTTATTGTATTTAATTTAAACACATTTTATTCACAATAGAAACGAATTGACGGGTACGTCATGCCAACTTAAGAAAAAGCCCGCTTTTGTATTTTGGACGTAGTCTAGTTACAGTAACGAGCAGGTACATGACAAATGTTGCTTGACTTGCAAAGTACATCGTCATTTAAAACATCATTATTAACCCTCTTCCTGCTGCATTAGGCACATGCATAGCTAAATAGAGCATCTCTGGTTGCCTTCAGCAGGGATAAGGTTAAAGCGGAAGTCTGGTACGTCGTCAATTTGACGTATATCCGGTATATCCTTTTTTTCAGTGCAGAAAGTTGAACCCAGGTATGGTTCACTGGGATAACTGTCAACGCTCCACGACTACCCTGTGGGAAGCTCCCACTGATAGCCAACGTTGAAACAAATTCAGCTATTTCTGGGGATTCGGGATTTTTCTCTAAATAGTCTACACAAATTTCTTCAACAGGGAATCCCTGTATACAATTGGGGACCTAGGGGAGGATTAGAACCCTAATCACGTCTGTCGGGAACGACCGTCCTGGGAAAGACGCTGGTGTTTGAAGTTCCTGTCTCTCTGGAAGGTACGGGTTTAACACTGCAATCCCTCGACTGGGAACATTGATCTGACGGCCGAGATTGTCAAATATAGCACTCACATGGGACGTTACATAGAGGACGTTCTCATTGGAGATGTCTTCACGGCAAACAATGAAGCATTTCCCACACATATTGTGTGCCTATCAATGACACCAAATCAAAAGGCATGTTTGGATATCACACTGTATATACCCGTACTTTTTGATACTTTTTTGTTTATTTATTTGAACCCTATGCGAGCGCGTTAGGAACATATTATATTATACTAACGGCAAATTTAGTAAACTTACTACTAAAATAGTATTTATATTTTGATATTGGAGACCAAAACATAGTCATGCGTATATTACATCACAGTCTTTGGATAGCTAGTTTTAACGTGGAAAACATAATAGAAACCGTAGATGATTTAAATTTAGCTGCAACTATGTAACACAAATGTGTTAATGAAAGTAAAGTGCGATCTTGGATTAAAATAAAGTGCGATATTTTTTATTCAATGGTAATATACATAGCACAAGCCTATTCTACAATATTATAAGTCATATTTCCCCTAGGCTCAATTCTCCAGCGATTAAGATAGGACACTTGAACTTTCAAACATATATATGCCAGCCCTTTCTTTTGTGTATCAGGTCCATGTAGATGTACATGCACGTTAAACAAAGGGCCATCGTAATCAAATGCTTCATTTCACGTCAAGAAGTAGTCTTTGGAGATGCCAAATTTGCTATATCCTTGTTTGCATTGGCTAACTGTGTTCATTACTGGTGCCATGTGTTGACAAAACGTCCCGTTCAAATAAGCCCTGCGGGAGATGTTTCTGTTGAATCTTTGCTCTTTTAGCTAATTTGAAAGTTGGTCAAATGCGCAATGAGGTTAGACTGGAAGCATTTGTAGATTCTTTGTTTTGGACGGATTGAAAAGAGACAAAGTAAATTTAAATGGTAGAATGTCTATTTTGAGATCACGAGCTCCCCTCTGGTTAAGCTAAGATTATAGCTGGATTTGCAGCTGAGTATGCTCTGTATTGAGTTCGTCGAAAGTTGGTTGTGATTCAATACTAGTGTATGTCTAAAATTTAGGCAGCAGTCAACGGAAAATACCAGTCAAGAATTGGCACTACAGTGGTATGCAATTAAAAAGAATATATATTATCAACAATAAATTTAATTAATTTTATATCAACAATAACATACTTTAAATTAAAGTTTAATTCCCGTGAACTGAAAGAGTAATTAAATGTACGTATACTACTCAAATGTGTTGACATATTTAGTTCAGATAGGACCTGGTATTATTACGAACTTATGCATGATATCAGAATATTATATGATATACTTATGATACGTTATTCACCTAAATGTTAACATTGTAGGCATTTAGTGACAACGCATCTCGAGGACGAGTCACCATATGGAGGGGGAGAATGTAGCAGGGTGAGATATAAGATGCTCATTCGGTAGAGCGTTGGACTCACAATCCAGCAACTCGGGTTCGAATCCCAGGATCGGCAGGTCCTGTGACAAATATATGATTTCAATACGAGTACTGGTACATGTATGCCCGAATGAAATATAATGTTAATACCATACTATTCTTCGGACTAAATGTCCAAATCTGTTGTAGCCAAATATGATTTGACTACAGTCAATGAACAATCACATAGGTGTGAATACATCTTTAAAAAGGTTAATACATTACATCACGAATCATTCAACTAAATAATACATTATGTTTTACCTGTCTCACAGAGCCATGTATATGTGAAGGTACATGGTAATAAGTATGTTAACGTGATACAGAACTAGTAAACCATACAACTTCTTCAGTTCATGATACAGGAATATCTGTGTTAAAGCGATAAAACTAGTAAACCATATAACTTCTTCAGTTCATAATACAGGAATATCTGTTAAAGCGATGGAACTAGTAAATCATACAACTTCAATTCAGTAATTTGATCAATGTATACAGCTATGTATACTCATGCAAAGTTTGTATGGAATACTTCAATGCGAATGAATACCTGAGATTATGTGAATTGCTTAATGAAGTATTAGAGGTGTCAATGTGTCTTTGGTCCATTTACATTTATACAACGACAATGTTCAGATATTCAACGTTTCCACATATAGATACGAGTCAAACAAAGTCAATTTATAGAATTCATACCTGAGATCATAGCCAAATTGTTAATGAAGTAAATGTTGATTTCTTTTAGTTTTTTTTAGTGCATTTACCTGTGTGAGATTTAGATTTTCCGCTCCCCATTCCTTGGTTGTGGTTTTGAGACCAAGATAATCATGATACGTGTCGTCAGTAGATCCCTCTACCCCTGTGTCACACTACAGTGGCCTCACACCACGACCATTCTGGCTTGGTTTCACCTGGGGGTATGCACACACTATATGGTCACTGTCACCCTCACGCAGCCCCAATGTCGCTTCTCGACTGAGACAGTGGAGAGAATTTAAACATCGCTAGAATGCAAAGCCCGGTTTGATCCCAGTAAACAGAAGGTTCGATGTATTCGACACAACTGCATCGGCTCTGGGCAAAGTTACATTTTTTCTCTCGGGGTTTTGTTCCCTGCCATTGGCTGAGGCAGCTGACGCATACTGAGCTTTCTTTTAAGTATTTGTCGAGTTGTTGTACATTCGTCGTCGCTTTTAAAATATTTCATGTCGATCTGCAACGAATTATGAAACAATTCCGGCCTTACGTAATATCCAACGGCATGTGTGTGCTCATCTGCGGCTTTCGGTTTTAACTTCGTTCTTTTTTACCCCCATATGCCAGACATATTTTCTTCTAAGCATATTTTAGTGTTGACATGGCTTGCATGTATTTATATATGAATGATAACGCTGCATTTTTCTGGAATGTTTTATTTGTGTTGTCGCTGGCAAATATTATTTATGAAATCTCCAGTCTTAGTAGCTCTGGTAAGCATAGTGATGACTACATTGGCATAACGGTCTGTTATGCGGATAGTCCCCTCTAGAGAAGCAGATCATCTACACGTTGAATCTGGATTATAAGCCTGGGATTAAAATTGCATAGTATTATAGTGCACTCTTAGTTTATTTGTTTATAAAATAGTATAATAATTATAAATTTCTGAGATTTAGTACAGGAGTGAGATTTAGATGTTCCGCTCCCCATTCCTTGGTTGTGGTTTAGAGACCAAGTCCAGACAAGTATTCCAGTATACATCGACTCCTCATTTGACATGACACCATGGAACCTTATGTGATTACTATGCCAACCTATATTGTATGACAGTATGTGAATGATAATTAACCTTGTAGTGCCGACAAAGGCAACTTAGGTTGTATACTCCCCAGAGAGTTGGGAAGGAATTTAGTGCACATAGATCCGTTGTATAATAATGCAAGCGCTATGAGCATACCTAGTGTGGAGTTTGGCGCTATATCAATGGACACATTCTTATTATTATTATTATTATTATATTGGACACTCACAAAAGTCATATATGAGAGAAAGAGAGAGAGAGAGAGAGAGAGAGAGAGAGAGAGACAGAGAGAGATAGAGAGAGGGAGAGAATCACACAGAGAGATATATATGGATAGACAGACAGACAGACACACACACACACACACACACACACACACACACACACACACACACACACACACACACACACACACACACACACACACGGATGCATAAGCTGATAAGGGAATAGTACAAAACTTTAGGTTATGCTTTCGTCGGCTAGAGCGCTGTCGTGTGTGTCTGTCTGTTTGCTAGAAATGCGTTCGACAGTTCGAATCCCGGCAATCGAATTTGTTTTCACAGACTTTGAATATTTTGAGTTTTTAGTAACACGCCAACGCCATTGAGGAATTCTCAAGACAAAACGTAAGGGTGGTTAATTCATGTAGGATAATAATATGTGGTTAATCCGTGTAGGATAATAATATGTGAAAAGAGCAACCGGCGGGAACAAGGGTACGACAAGGGTACACTAGGTGTGTAATTACCGCCACATGCTGATTTGTTGCAGGTTACGAGTCGTCTGTCCGTTGATACTCCTGAACAAGACTTCCCTCCAGAGCTGGGTACCGGGTTATCGCAGCTTCTCCTTCTCATTTCAAAGCCATTTACTGGTATTCCATTCGAGCTGCAGCTTGCAAAACACTCTTGCAAAATCCAAGGTTTCCATTCTCCCCACTTCCCATCTACTGCCCCTGCTATAATAAAAGCATGATATACACGTTGATTATTCCAGCACTACTGCTCGACCATTTCGTGATACGCAGTCCTACATTTTTTCACTACAAATTCACTTTATGTTTCTCAATACTAGTATCCCTTCATGTATCAAGCATATACACACACCTTAATTTTACATGAAGTTTGTGATGGCTAGTGTAATTTGTTCAAAATGCACCTGACAAGGCGACATGCACGTGCACGGATAACACGTAAGAATGCAAGTGCTGATATCTATACCAGAGGCCTGTTCAGAAGGGCTAGTTTCACGCGTGTTACCCGCCGTGTACTCGCGGGTTCGTGCCCTCCTGAAAAAGCCTCAGGCATTAGTATTGACTTATACCCCTCTTCGCGATATGAATATGCTTTATTATTAATATTATTATTATTACCTGGACAATTTCGTCTAAAACAGGTGGATGCTTTATATTGTGTTCCACTTCCTGGGCAAGGTAGACCTTTCCCACTAGGAGAAGGTGAGTCACAAAGTCTGCTTCTGGAGGATGTTGCTGGAAGATTTCCTCCACAAGACGCAGAACATCTAAACTCGGCCCATTGTCTCCAGGCGCCCCATCCTCCGTCGACTGCAATACATGAATTGTAACAGTAAGTTAAACAAACTCAATTCTAGAATACTACAAGACACGAATAAACACACACATACATACTATATACAGACAGACACAGCTAATGCACGAAGGAAGACATACAGTCAGAGACAGAGATATTCATAAGCAATGAAGAAACAGACAAACAGACACACACACATACACACACACACACACACACACACACACACACACACACACACACACACACACACACACACACA
>JAUTBZ010141061.1:0-12798 GCA_032361785.1 Lepetodrilus galriftensis | reverse complement strand
TATTGAAATAATTTCGTAATCTCGGGGTCTGGTGGTATGGATTTCATTTCATAGTAAAAGTATGATACGCATCTACAGTACAATACGTTAATGAAAATAATAGGTATTACTATACTATTGGTTCGTTTTCTATTAAAATTATAAAATTAAATTGCATTTTTAAATTTCAGTTTGTGATTGTACGAATGCTTCAATTATTGTTTTGTATTTAATAATAAACATAAATTTAATAGTTGTACATATAACTTAATTATTTTCTTTGTATTATATTAGGGAGCGGATTCCGTAAGCACTAGCTTTTATACAATCCCATGCCACTTTGATCAATGCAATATGTTTAAACTAAAATACACTTTGGTCAATAAAATATGTTTAAACTAAAATACACATGTACATGCGCCATCTGATAAGGCAATGGCCACTGACGATGGCAGTGGTCCTAAGAGACTCATCTCGAGCAGTAGCGACAGACAGTGCCACTGTATTATTTGTAAGCTGTCAACACCTGCATTATGATTCATGTCCTAATTCCAGTGCATGAATAACCTGTCTGGCACTGTGACCACAAGTATAATACCGTCTATAGCAGCGGTGCACAGAGGTTAGAACCTATCGACGAGCATATTCCAGAGATAATGCAGTACTGCGGTGGCTATAGAAATCACAGCCAATGTGTTCAACAGTGACATTTGATGGGGAATTAAAGGTACTCTCAACACATAAAAGGAATGCAATTTTTCTCTTTCATTATTGCCACGTTTCTCACCACAGATAAGAGGTGCTAATGTGTTATATCTGGCCTTGACATTAAGAAACGTTCTGAGTACGATTTCAATCTCAAGTTCAAAATGTACATGACGTTTTATGAACATGCGATCGTACTCAGAAGAGTTTCGTAATCTCGGGGCATGATTCTCAATTTTTAAGTCGATATTCAACATCCAAACATAATGAGTAAATAGTTATACTTATAACGTGTCTATCTCAGTTTAGGCATTATTAGATATATTTAAATGTCATTATATGCACGGCGTTTATGGTTGGTTCATATCTCACAACGATACGACTCCAAGTTGAGGTAAGTGCCAACCCAAAGGCGAGCCTCCATTAACTCGCCGAACTGTATTGAAACAACAACGCCGTTCATAACTTGCCATTCATTGGGAATAAGCTTAGTCCGCCACCACGTCAGTAATTACAATTGTATGAAATATTCATAGATTAATTACTTAAAGTGGCTCTCGAGTGCTAATAACATCAACTATCCGCGATATCTGCTACCGAAATATCTAAAACTGAATGAAACGTCTCAATAGACCATCTATCGCCAGGAATCAATTAATGACGATTTTTGAAAGTCAATACATGTCTCCTGAGTATAATAGATTGTGTCTGAGGTCGAGTTGGATGTCCAAAATAAAGGGTACTGTGTTAACCAGTGCAGATTTGCTACTGTGTCTTTTAAAAACCTACAATTATTCTTGATAGAAACGTTTGTGTTTCCTGCTGTAGCATCTTTCAAAAGCATAGCACAATGTCCTTCACCATTGAAGTTTTCGTGTAAAACATTTAAGGAATAAATATAATTACATTATAACATACACTTAAACTCTTAGCTGCAATTAACACGGCACCATGTCAGTGCAGATTTTCTACTGTCTTTAACAAAAACTACAATTATTCTTGGTAGAACAGTTGGAGTTTCCTGCTGTACCACATTTCAAAAGCAAAGACCAATGTATTCATCAATATTGAAGTTTTGGTGTGAAACATTTAAGGAATAAATATAATTACATTATAACACACACTTTAAATCTTTGTTGCAATTAAAATACTTAATGCATGCATCTAAATATGTTTTATTGAAGTCCACATTTCCTAAAAATCCAGCTTTAGCCTGTAATATTACAGATCATCAGATGTCACATCGATGTTGTTAACGTAAATGAATGTGACTTCTTTGAATTTGGCTGTTACATTAGGCCGTCATGTGTTATACCTGTTTGATGTGAGCTCAGTCAAACATTTTTCTGGGTGCGCGCAAACTTTCAATTCAATGTTAAATGTCCCTCAGGCCGTTCCTGGTGTATGAATTGGCTGTAAATATTTTGTCCGTCTAAGTCAAAGAGAAATGAGAGACAGATTTCAAAAGGAAGGACACGTCAAAGATTGCTGCCATGATAGGGATAGTGCTGAGCAAAGCCTTTAGCAATAACTGGTCCACTGTTCTAGATGAATGCCAGCGATGGATGAGTGAGATGATACACGCTAAAGTACTCCAATGAGGATATGAAAAAAAATAAGACGAAACGGAAAAAGAAATTCGATCAATTAACAGACACATCTGAAGATCGTAAAAATGAAACGATAAACTAACTATTTGTGTTATAGTATGGCTTCTTGATCGGAATGGCAATCGGTGAGAACACGATGAAATGCACGGTCATTGGGTATAAACACTGGCTTTCAGCTGAGATTAGTGCAAATATTGTGATATAACGAATCGACATCATCAAGGTTGGGATGAATTATATACCAGAGTGAAACAAATTAGAGAAGACAGGACCAATGGTACTGAACCGTGCTTAGACATTCTTTGATCTGCATACTAGAATCATAAGTTTACCAATACAACGAAAACGTATGAACCTGAGGTAAAAATAGAATGCAGTTGCTATTGATATTCTTTTAATGGTCTGGGACTGATATTTGTCGAAAAAAGGGCTCGTGATATCTGAGAATAAATGCATATAATCTTAAATACTCCCAAACCACCATCTCGACAGCAAGACCAATACGAACACGTACAAATTCCCCGCATTCCATGAACTCTTGTATAAAATGGATCAGTTTTAATCGTATTTAAGAGTTACATTGAAGTATTTACTTTTACAAGCATTATCACTGTCATTTCACGTTGTAGTCAATAATCGCAGATTAATAAACGTTGTTAGGCTCATTCAATATTTGTTGAAATTCTCGTCACAGTGAGATAATTTGACTCAAGTGTTGCGGTAATTTGGGTAATTCCTCCGTCGCTGTTTGTTATCGTTAGTCGTCTTGGGTGATAACGTCATTATGACAGGCTGTGGTTTGGGCAATAGTCAAACAGATAAGCATCGTTTGGGCGAGGTTGAGGTGATGAGGGTAATTCAGTTAGCCCATACGTCAACTTGGCTCCTTTTCGTTAGGTAGACAGGTCGTGATCAAATATTAACTTAGTGTCATCAAGGGCCTAGCACCGTCTAACCTGGTTCTAACCCGGCGGTATCGACCCAAGCTCTGGGACGGGCTACCCCTGGGCTGACCTCCTGTTAACAATGCTTCTATGATTTCACTGAAGCCAAGAAGTACATCAATCTTCCCAATCGTTCTCATGCATTTCTCCAGAAGTAAAAGAAATCATCTATAGATGTATTGGTAAAACGCGCCAAGAAAAAGTTCGAGAAGCATTGCAATAATACAAGTTCCACTACTTGTTGATGGAGAATACTTATTGCTCATTTCCCAGCCCGAGATTACGAAACGTTTTCAGTATGATGTGAAATTGAATTGGGATTTGTGAACAAAACCGTGAGTTGAGAATTTCGTAAGCTCGGGGCATGATCTTAGCTATGCACAGAAGGTTTTGTTTTCGCCATTGCAAGTATTGACGTTATAGTGAATTATTTACTGTTTTTAACAGTAGAGATGAAGATTTGAGGAATAAGCTACGTTAGTTCCATTCATTTCTGAGAGGTGATGCTCTTCTCTGTATTGTCATGAACTCTTGTTGCATCAGAAAGATCACTAAGTCTTGTCAGCACACTGGATCTGTGTACCATGTAATCAGATGGCAGGGAAAGGAAGCATGGTCAAGGCAATAATGTGTACACTCAAGAAGACAGGCAGTTTCAAAAACAGTATTCATATATGCAAATTCCTCTATGCAAACTAGCCACCTCAATGATAAAGACCCCCTGACGCCTCTGAACCACAACACTGTATCAGAAGGGTAACGATTTCCCACAAGAACAGCACATCTTCAGGGCATTTTACATATCAAGGCTGTTAACTCCTTCACAATCAGGACAGCGTATCAAGCGACCCTGATTCTTAAAAGAAACAATCGCTCTGCTTTTTCTTGTCCCCATGAACAATATGAACTCCATTGAATTCACCCAGAGCGACATTTCTTCAGGATTCGAAACTAAACACAATCAGGATTCGAAACTAAACACAGTAAACAAGCGGAGTCAGTCCGTCTCCGTGCTTTGATTACTTGAGAACACATTTCCAGCGATACTGAGGTCGTCGTAGTCACAGTCTTTTGTGGCGGTGTCAGGGACGTTGACACACGGCAATAACTAGCTGTCGACAGCACACCATCTTGATGAGGGGCTGGAACTTTAAATGAGGAGTTTCCAGGCTAGCAATCAATGCCAGATAGCTGAACACGTTGCTTAGAATAAACAGTCGGCAAAGATAACCTGACGCTTTTCAAACATGTTTTTTTTTAAAGTATCGACGAACCAAACAAAGGCTCCAAACAGTAACTTCATACCACATTTATTCACATTGCCGTCATTGGTAATGTCATCATGAATTATGTTTGTCATCTATGTCCCACACTTGTACCATTGGTAAATGATTCATTATGACTATTTACAAACATGTTTTGTTTAAAAGTATCGACCAACCAAAAAATGACTGCCAACACCAACTTGACAACAAATTTATTCACATTGGTAACGTCATCATGAATCTTGTTATGGTTGCTGTACTATTGGTAAATGCTTCCTTATGACATTATAATGAAACGCCTAAGATGTGTATCAGTGTATCCCCTATACTATAGTCTTGTAATACATCATTACGAGTTTATACTAGTATTTTGTAATAAATAGTATAATGTTATGGTATACCTATAAATCATCCGTTATTATAATATGATAATTAGTTTATCGCAGTGGACACAGACACTAGTATTCATTGGCTTAGTGAGCATGACAGTTGACGTCATACGACTGAGCTTTCGTCTTTTGGAGAAAAAACCTTCCAGATTTTCAACTTCAAATATATCTACAGTTATCGAGTACACATTTAATCTATGTACTCTGAGTTAACTTAAATCCACTTGGTACGAGATAAAAATGTTGATCTCCACTTTTGAGATGACACATACTGACTTTAGCGCAATCACATACAATGTCTAATCTTTCTTGGATTGTCGACATCCTACTAATCTTGCAACATGCACCAGTTGTCGGGTGCTAATCCGGGTATAGGGCTAAGTGTAGAAGCTATTGTAAATACAGTACATGGACGTTGAGAGTGTGGGCCCACGCAATGCTTATGTATTCACACATTGACATCTCACTGGTTTTCATATGGTGGTGTTAGCTGTGGATGGTATGTAACATGGCGTGTCTAGAATAAAGCGCCGCAGTTGGTGCAGTTCTACGCGAGGTCGCACCTCTATCTCTGGAATCAACGTTAGTTTAGGCTCAGAGATTGTGAAACATTTTGAGTACGATTTCATGCTTCTTTAAATTTTGTTTTGGGATTGGTGAACAAAACTTTGAGTTGAGCATGAGTTTAAACTAAGAACGTTTCGTAAGCTCAGGACAAGATCTGCGTTTCATGAAAGTGTCATGCATACAGGTTGTCCTGGTCTATATCCATGTTGACATCATTTCTTACTTTATGTCCAAATTATATACCGTAGTACAACCTTTTCGTGAAACGCAGACCACTGTATTATAGACTGAGCATACTATACTGTATGGTCTTTGAACATGGCGACTGTATTTACTTATCAAAGTTGAACTATGGAAAGATGATATAACTATCACTAGATTCACGTTAAAACCAGGTGGACGACAAATGGACCAATATATGCTCTTTGATCACAATACATGCACAAACATAGAATGTGAAGAATATGTCATAACTTTCCGACGTATAAATCATTTAGATGAAAGTACTCATGCAAGATTAACATAATGCAGTTGGATGGTACACTGTATATGCTAGCTTAATAACTTTGATCGAAACGGTATTGACTAAGTTTAGCCGTTAATATATATCAGTATATGCATGATGCACATTCTTAGTCAATCAATACCATCAACAGAATCAGTGTGCACACGACGTCCACTGTACTACAGAATCATCTGTATAGTAGCTTGTTATTTAGTAATATTTACAGAAGCAGCAGCTGTAGATGGCGGTCTGTTTACGACCAATGTTTTAGCAGTCACGTTGAACAATGTCTTTAGAATCCGAGGTCGATGCCTCGGTGGCATGCACGCTTCCAGTAATAGGGAAAGAAGAAGCAAAGCATGTTCGCAGCATCGGGAACACTGAGTTCTCAAACACTGTCCAGATCTGCCTGCAGACTGTTTTAGTATGCACAGCCAAGGACAATGCCACGACAGTGCTAAAGACCCGATGGATATCTGTGTCACGTTTTCAACGTTTAATCAACCAAACTGACTGCCATATGTTAAGACTTTACTTTACCACCCTCTTTACTTTGCATTAAAAGAGTTCAGAGGTCAGAGTTTTTATTCGCGTATTGCCACCCAGGGTGCTACATGAGTACAGATACATAATGATTAGGTACAACCGTACTAGGAATTCGAGATGGTTAGCAATGTTAAGCGACACATGCTGACGTTTAAAAGGTTGGACATTAAGTGACATACTATTTTTTAATTGTTACATGTTGCAGGATCAAAGCCTATAGTTATATCTAAGCAACGATGTTAAGTATTATGACATTAATTCCACACCAAGGAGCCTATTCTCGAAACGTTCTTACGAACTACTTAGTTCGTATCCATACTATAAACATCGGAATTTCGTACTTGAAGATCGTAAGCACGTTTCGAGAATAGTCCCCCCTTGGCTTTCCTTTACGAAACTACGTAAATCTAAAATAACCTCCTAACTCACCAATGGACTATACAATATTGCTGAAGTTGAAGTTACTATATTACCTTCGTACAGGAGAGCCCATGATATTTGGTTCAAACTTGAAGGTAATAGAAACCATTTTGTATCGTATTTATGCATCCACATTTAGAATGATATCTTTTTGAACTGCACTATAGTCAATTCTTAAATCATATGGTATCCAAGGCCCGTGACCATTATTGACATGCTTGACTTGTAGTACGGGAAGTTCCTCTAGACCATCTGATACCACACACCTGTTTGAAGTCAATGTACAATAACATCACTATGTTTACAAGCCGCTTTAATCAGCGGCAAATGTCCAGCGGCGGTTATTGAAATATAGCAATCGACCTCAAATATCGCTGTCCGTTCAATTCAAAGAGATATCTGACAAGACTTTTATCCAAGAGAATTGGAAACTGTTCTTGGTTGCCTGGGATCTATTGCGCAGTATGAATACTATAGGCTCCTGACTCATACTGTACACGTTAAAGTACTCAGTTGAGAACATTAATAAATATGTAACAGGAAGAAAACGGTAATAAAGATTATTGGTGGTTAATGTCAAGGTAAAGACACTGAATTAAATGACGGAATCGAAATGGTATAAATACTTGTATAATTATTTTACCATGCGAAAGATAAAAATCGGATCAGAATCGGATTGACAACTGGAGAATCGGGACGAATTCGGCTTGAAACGGCTGAATCTGGACGTTCCTGAACAATATCTGAACGTTGATTACACTTTTGTTTAAACAAATGTTAATGATTCCCGCCAGGAATCACAGGATCTTGATCCCACTTTTGACACATTTTAATCGGGAATGGTGGTATCAAGGACCGCAGGAAAACTCCTGAATGTGTGACTGTCAAACTGAGGCTTAGATCTAATAGCCAGTTCAAAGACACTTTACAACATTGCATAAGCCAAAGTTTCATTATTTAGCATTTGCGGTAAGCATCACATTTATACACTGCTTCATTCCTCAAGAAGAAGGTAATTGATGTCAAGACCAGAGTTTCAATTATATAATTATTTACATTTGAGAAATGTTGTTTTCTTCTGATCCTGAGCCTGAAGAAAGTGCTTGATAAGTCTGCATAATGTCAAGGGTACTGCCTAACACTATCATACACGTACATTGCATATCTAGTTGTAAACTACTGCTTATTCCGTATCCAATATTCACCCTTAGGCCATAATCAGGACCAGATTATATTTACTTTCCAGTAATAGATCATATACCGATGTTTGCCGAATCAGATCTAATCGAACATTTTAGTTGTCGGCACCACTGCACTTGTTGGATGGTTGGGGAAAAACACCGCCGGAAGATTGCGAAAATATACGAGAATATCCGACTGTGTACACATTGACATTTCTGTGCTAAGTTAGATCCGGACTGAAACATCCATTCAACTACGCTGATAGCACAATTTGTTGAAGCGTTGCTTTCACATAATAATGAAATGTTGAAAGTATGAATATAGTCTAGACCAGTTAGGGACTAGGCGGAAGTTATACATTCTGACGAATACGCCTGAAGTCTGAGCGCGTGGCTGCATCCCGTCTGGTCCTAGAGGTGTCTTGGGCTGGCTAGATCATGCTTGATATCGATACGTGGAGTGTGCGAACTAGAGGCAATACTTGCTGTGTTACTGCTTCTGATAATGGTAGTTTATTATGATTTTGATGTGCTAAGATAGACCATGGCAATGCCAGTTAATCGTGCATAATATACGTGTAATGACATGGACGAGCTTAAGCGCAAGGTGACGAGATCTATACTGTATATTCAAGTGTATTGGGAATGTGTACGATTAATTAAATAGCTTGTAAGCAAGGCATGTTGCCAGCGATAAGGCTCTCATATGACTTAATAATTATATAATACAGTACTTATTAATTGGGATGGACAGAATAAGAATTCCCCAGTTTGCTATTGTTATTGAATAATGTTACCAATTTCACTTATATTTTGAAAATAAATACGCCGTAGCACAGTACACCAACACCTTTGCTAGAATAGGCCTACTGTGTATGTGGAAAACACCGGTTACATTTCAAACCCATCGTCTAACCAGTTTCGGTCGTAAAATCAGAGTGGATATCTATTCCTGTGTTTGTGACTATATTGTAGTAATTATTGATGGCGTATTATTACTGTAGAGAGAACGGGTTATTGGATCTCTCGACAACGAGAATCTACGGTTCGATACTATTTATCCCCATACTTGTCCGCCGTGGGCTGATGGCACTCTACAAAGATTGGAATAAACTTGCGAATGTTAGACACCAGAGACTATAGCCTCTTCGTCACTAAACATCAGTAGATTTAGATAACAGTACGTCCTAGTGCTACTGGGAGGCCATGCTATACCACGATATTACGCTGAGTTAATATTTGACTAAAGCGAGGAAGATTCATCGCATTCCGGTAACGTTGGAGTGACAGTTCGCTGAATTAACACTGAATAATCAGAATAAGGACTTCAAATGACCCTTGCAGGACGAATGACCATCTTGTAATATGTCCAGTTATCGACTAAGGCCTGGTGTTGACAAATTTGATCAGCACTTTAAATGTCATTTGAATAGGTTATTATATTAACGTCAGTTCGATAATTCAACAGAGCATATCTCAAATCCAATGTCGTTCATTAATTTCTGAAGATTTTCTTTGAAGTCTCTCCGTAATTCTAATGGTGGCATGAAACTGTCCTCACTGGAAATGTCCGTCATCAAATATTGCCTTAGTTGGTATAACGGGTTATTTTTATTGGGTAAATATTATAAAAAGACGTGCTGACTGTGCAATGTTTAAGCATATTATTCAAATACCCTGAATAATTGTCAAATATAAACGTAAATGCACACTGTATAAATATTTTGCAAACAATATTTTAAGTGTTGCAGTCTAAATAGTGTGTGTGGGGGTGGGGGTGGGGGGGGGGGGAGATAGAAAGAGGGAGATAGAGAGAGATAGGGGAGGGAGAGGGAGAGAGAGAAGAAAGAAGAGAGAAAGGATATACAAAGAAAGAGTTGAGATAGAAGGCGAGAGTAAGAAACATGCGAGGAGAGAGAGAGAAAAAGAGAGAGAGAGAGAGTGTGTGTGTGTGTGTGTGTGTGTGTATGCGTGTGTGTATGTGTATGAGAGAGACATTGGATCAATTGCATCTCGTTTCTTTCAAAAAGCATTTCCCTCATTAGAATACCTTTACATTTAATGGAGGAAACCTATATTGAAAGGAGACAGACAGCTCGATTGAAATATATATGGATGATTATGTTCCACCTGCAGGTCGTGGAGCGCCGTATTAAAACCACCACACGTGGGAGGTTGTCTCGGTTTGATCAAATATATGAATTGATGGCTTTCTCATCTTCTATATAAAGTTTCCAGACTCAACAGTACGAAAACTAATCAGATATGTTCCCTTTGAATGCGTAAATAAATCACTGAAAAGAAGTATAAGGTAATTTTCCTGGGTTTTCGAAAAGTAAATATAACATACAGATTAGTTCCAGTTAGCTACCAACTGAAATGATGTCATTTGGTTGACCAATCTTTAGATATCTATCAATTACATGACTGGAATATGCTTCAATCTATGCTAGCCTTAAAACCCGCCTATCTTTGTAAGTTACATATACTGGGGGCCTTATTCTGAGTTTTCTCCGATAGCTAATACATGTAGTAAGGGAAAAATCAATCGTAGTAACTTCGCGACATCCCGGATAGGAGATCGGCGCTCATACTTACTAAGTATGTATATTAGAGGTTTTCATTAACAAGCTGCCATAATATTGGCAGTTTCCCTACCAATCAAAATACATGGTATAACATTAAATATAGAAAATAAATTATGTATACCGTATTTGTTATTGTTTAAAAAGATGTATAATTATGTCACATGGTGTATCTGGGTTTGTCTCAGCTTAACACTTGCATGGACTTATTCAGTATAAAGCTGCAATGCCGACTTTTTTCATTTTAACCCTCTTCCTATAGGATGAGGCACATAAACTGCTCTTTAGGGCATATTCAGATGCCTTCAGCATGTAGAGGGTTAACATATAGCCATATATAAGGCAGTTAGCGGGTTAGTTAATACTAGGTAGGTTGGCTATGCCATTAACTTATACCGTTATGTAACACTTATTGTTTTCATCTGGTGTTTGGTTTCCGAATACATCGATATGCACTTCGGATTTTGGTTACGAAACCGTTTCAATACATGATCAATTTACATTTCTATAACTTCTTTTCCGATATAAAAATACAATAAAATCTGTCATACCAAGCGTACTCCACACTGTAAAACAGTAGGCAGCCGGTATTACATTGCAATTGATGTAACACATGCATCACTGACGGACAAGCGTTTTGACGGTGATCCGTCCACCGGAAGCTGTGCTAGTTCTACACTGCATTGGCCACGTACGCCTTCAATCAAACTGTCCCGCGAAGAATCGGAGAAGCACTTGCTTGCATAACAAGCAATTTCTACTTAAAACCGGAAGTTACCTGTTGATGGCAGTTGCATTTCCAGAACACGTTAATGTGTCTGCCAGTACCGCCAGGCCACCGCTTCATTCATTTGCTGGAAAATGGAAATAGCTCAAACTGCATGTGGTTTCTCGTAGGTTTGAGTGGATGTCATCTGAAATCCAGATGGCCATTGAAGAAGAACTGGATGCACCATGGAATGCATGCGCGAGTATATACAGAAAAACTATGATGATCGTATAGAAGGTCATTTACCATTGTCCAGAAAGAAAGTCCATAGTAAATTAAGAAGAACTTAATGCACTACGTAATACATCCGCCAATGTATATATACACAAATTAAGTTCATTATACTGGGTATCGTTTCTCAATTCAATTCTGCGGATCGTTTCTCGAAGCTCTCATGTCCGTTATGAGGCCGTAGCGCTCTCGGAAGTGCACGATGTCCATAGAGATCGCTACGAGAGTGCTTATGGTCTCGTAGTATATTTGAGAGCTTCGAGAAACGATACCAAGAAGGCCATTTACCATTGTCCTGAAAGTCCATGTTTTCGTGTACGTACGCGCGTGTGGGGTCAAAGGTTAAACGTGTCCATAATATACACAATCCAAGCAGACAGTTCCACCCCATTACCAAGGAACACCCCGCCGTCTTTCTGGTAATGTCATCACATTATGAATGTCCTTCACGAACAATTTCTGCGACGACCGACTGTTAATGCGTACACCTCCAGACGTATTGGTCGACATTGGTTGACCTCACCGGCCGCTAACACGTCTGTAACACGACTAACACGTCAGTAACACGACTGATAGGTCTGGACTATACAAGCGCTCTGAATCGTGGACCTACATTTGTGTGTATCTGTGTTAGTGAAGCTCTATGGGCCCGGGGTTCTATAAATTGTCAAGTTTGCGATGTACTTGGTCACGCAATGTTCAGTTTACAGATGGCTTGGTAGACAACGATGTTTGTATTATAAGGGCAGTTAAGTCTAGATTGTAAGAATAGGATGCGTGAGGGTATACAGCCAAGTAGATTGTAGGGGTCGAATGGGGGTGGAATGTCAGAATGTCTCTCACTTTCTCTGTGTATGTGTGTGTGTTTATGTGTATGTGTGTGTGTCTATCTGTGTCCGTATGTGTGTATGTATGTATGTGCATGTGTGTGTATGTGTGTTCATCTGTGTGTGCCTGTCTCTGTGTGTCTGGTGTATATGTGTATATATCTGTATATATTGTAGGTCTGGGTCCGTAATGTGTTCGTGTGTGTGTGTGTGTGTGTGTGTGTGTGTGTATGTGTGTGTGTGTGTGTGTGTGTGTGTGTGTGTATGTGTGTGTG
>JAUTBZ010141050.1:0-12800 GCA_032361785.1 Lepetodrilus galriftensis | reverse complement strand
ACCTGCCAAAATCGGTACGGATCTGATTATCAACGCCATTGCCCGATCGCCCGAAGCAAAGCCTGTCCCTGATTGGCCGGTAAGCGTGTCAATTGTCGACAAACTGGTCCTGTCACGGAATTGTGCCGCTCCTTTAACCGCATATTATGCGCAAAAGGAGAACGACTATGGGAACGAAACGTACAGCAGAATTTAGACAGGAAGCGGTCAGGGTTGCACTGACAAGCGGCCTGACGCAAAAGCAAGTAGCAACCGATTTTGGTGTCGGATTTTCGACATTGAGCAAGTGGATACAGCAAGATCGGAAGAACCCTGAAAAGCCAACTGCTCAGACTGAGCTAGAGCGTGAAAACGCCGAACTTCGCAAGGAAAACCGACTGCTCCGCGAGGAGAGGGAAGTGTTAAAGTTGACCCGTCAAACAAATGATCCGGGGGATCATTTGCAGGTGATAACGCCACAATATTCTTCGCGGGACAAAAGCCATGAGGTTCAGGTTTATCGAAGAAAATAGGGTTGGCCTGCCAACCGAACGGTTGTGCCAAATCATGAATGTCAGCTCGCGAGGGTATCGTGCCTATCGGTCCCGCCCTATCAGCCAACGTCAGCGTGAAGATATGGTTTTTCTGGCCCATATCCGGGAACAGCATCGCCTGAGCTTGAATAGCTATGGTCGGCCAAGGATGACCGAAGAGCTGAAAGAGATCGGCCTGAAAGTTGGTCACCGCCGTGTCGGTAGATTGATGCGCCAGAACGACATATCAGTCGTCAGAACCCATAAACACAAGGTGACGACGGACAGCAATCACAAGTTCAACATCGCGCCGAACTTGCTGAACCGAGACTTCTTTGCCGAAAATCCAAACCAGAAATGGGTGGTGGATATTAGTTATATCTGGACCCGTGAGGGTTGGCTCTATCTGGCTGTGGTTCTGGACCTGCATTCGCGACGTGTCATCGGCCCCCTCTCGGTGATTTTAAGAAAATCACCTGTCGGTCAACGGGAGCCGTCAGCAACCGGATGAAACGCGATCTAGCGATCCGGGCTCTGAACATGGCCATCGCCCTGCGCAGGCCACCCAAAGGCTGCATCCACCATTCTGACCGTGGCAGCCAGTATTGCTCGCATGACTACCAGAAAATCCTGCGCCAACACGGCTTCAAGGTGTCCATGAGCGGCAAGGGTAATTGCTATGATAACGCCGCAATGGAAACCTTCTTCAAAACGATCAAGGCAGAACTAATCTGGCGGCATTCATGGCAAACGCGTCGGGCTGTCGAGGTTGCCATCTTTGAATACATCAATGGCTTTTATAATCCCCGCCGCAGACACTCGGCACTAGGTTGGAAAAGCCCGTTGGCTTTTGAACGAAAGGTGGCTTAAACGAGTACTTGGAGCGGCACTAAACCGTGACAGGACCACTTCTACAAAACTGTCAATTGAGGCGAGCACACCTTTCGAGTTTACCGTAACAACTGCGCTGGTTTCTTTGACCTGAACCGCTTCCAAAGCATCTCCCGCAATCTTTAGGTAGTCTTCAGAGACTTCTAGCCATAGAAACCCAGCGGGGCTGATTTCCGTCCAAGCTAATGCAGATTGGTACATCTGATAGACATACCCACTAAGCGCGTCGACAGCATCTCTTTTGGAATTTCCTTTGGGTGCCGAAGCGTTCATCCAACGTCCATGTGGTTTAAGTAAATCAATAATCCACTATATATAGAGTTTAGGCTCTTACCCCAAGGCATCCATTTGCATATTGTAGAATTTATCAATCAATCCGTATTTGTGATTATTCCCAATCTTAAGTTTACGATCCTCACAGGGCTTAAGTAGCAAAGCTAAAACTTTATTGTCGACGTCCGTTTGAGGTAGGCGCTGCAAGGCCTCTAGGGTTGGGTCGAACGGCAGCAATGGGCCGATCCCAAAGCTATACAAAGTTCACTATCTGCGCATAGCCGCCATCAGTGTGGATCGCAGCGAATGGCCGCAATCCGCCCAAACTCCCAACTCTAAGGAATACTCAGGGCATAAACTTAGCGTAAAACGGGGCAGTTATTCTTAAATGCAAAAATTGCAGTCCTGAAGGGTTAGTTTGGCCAAACTATCGGAAAGCGAGTGAATTCCCATTCTCACATGACAAAAGTTGCGATTCACGCCGGACGTCACACACACATGTGGCGTCCGGTCTGAATCGGAGTCTGGCGAATTTCTAACCTGTTGAAACTGAATCGAATTTCTCAAAGTGTTCATTTAGAACCGCAACGTCGTCCGGCCAAGAACGCAACTTGGGTTGCGGCAGGCACAAAAAAACCGCCAACGGCGGTGCATGGGGTCCAGCTGAAATGAGGATTTTAGGGG
The DNA here is from genome assembly GCA_032361785.1 of Lepetodrilus galriftensis. NCBI lineage: Eukaryota > Metazoa > Mollusca > Gastropoda > Lepetellida > Lepetodrilidae > Lepetodrilus > Lepetodrilus galriftensis. Next base: position 10,440 of record JAUTBZ010141050.1, on the reverse strand, counting down.
GCGTCTATATCGCGCGTTTGATAAATGGGGAGGCCTTCTCCGACCGGCGCGCGGTAAATTCTAGAATTTTGGAATTTCGTGCGAACCTCACCTTCACCGAGCCCAAGACGCGCTGCGGCGGTCCTGATGGTCTGAAATCGGTCGAGGAATTTTGCCAGATCTGACGGATCGACGATGAGGGCAGGCCGGTAATCCCCCCGAAAATTAGTGGTGTTCACGCGTAGAATTTTCTCGGCATACTATCTGAGGAGATTTTTGATGAAGAACAAACGATACAGCGACGCGCAGATCATGGGTATTTTGAAGCAGGCCGAGAGCGGTGTACCGGTATCGGAACTGTGCCGAGAACACGGGATGAGCAACGCCAGCTTTTACAAATGGCGGGCGAAGTTTGGCGGCATGGACGCGTCAATGATTTCGGAGTTGAAGGCAATGGCTGAAGAGAACCGCCGCCTGAAGCGGATGTATGCCGAGATGAGCATGCAGAATGATCTGTTGAAGGAAGCCCTTGGAAAAAAGCGTTAAGGCCATCTATTACCAGACAGGTGAATGCGGGCATTCACCGAGAGGGCCTGCGCAAGGAGATGGCCGTGAAGGCGGTCGCCAGCCGTGGCGTTAGCATTGCGCTGGCTTGCCGGACGTTCAGCATCAGCGAGAGCTGTTACCGTTATGAACGTAAGCTAAGCGATGATAATGCCGAGATTGCGGAATGGCTTGTGAAGCTGACCAGCAACCGCCGCACCTGGGGCTTCGGCCTATGCTTCTTGTATCTGCGGAACGTGAAAGGTTTTAGTTGGAACCATAAGCGCGTGTACCGCATTTATTGCGAGCTGGAGCTGAACCTGCGGATTAGGCCCAAGAAACGGTTAAAGCGGGATAAACCCGATGCGCTAGCGGTGCCGGATACAGCCAATCATACGTGGTCAATGGATTTTATGGCCGACCAATTGGCTGACGGGCGCAGCATTCGCACGTTAAACGTGCTGGATGACTTCAACCGCGAAGGGTTGGGCATCGAGGTGGACTTCTCTCTGCCTGCCGAACGCGTTGTACGCAGCCTGAACCGGATTATCGAATGGCGAGGCAGGCCGCTGATAATCAGAGTCGATAATGGCCCGGAATACATCAGCGGCAAACTCATGGCATGGGCCGAGCGAATGGGCATCCACATCCAATACATCCAACCCGGAAAGCCCCAGCAGAACGCTTACATCGAACGCTACAACCGCACAGTTCGGCACGAATGGCCCCCTCTCGGTGATTGCATGCAATCACCTGCCGGTCAGCGGGATCAGAATATCTTTGAAACGATTGAGGAGGCTCAGGAACAAGCCACAAACTGGCTCTGGACATACAACAACGACCGGCCCAACATGGCCATCGGCGGGATCACACCCGCAATGAAACTGAAACTAGCCGCGTAATTCTACTGGCGGGCCCCATTAAAAGTGGGGGGATTACCGGATAACGGCCATGAATTCCAAGCCAAGTTCCATTGGCATGTCGAAGATCTCGGCATTCGACACGCGTACATCAAGCGTGGCACACCGCAGCTCAATGGCAAGGTTGAGCGGTCACACCGATCTGACCAGCAAGAATTCTATCAGCTACTAAGCTACAAAGGCGACGTCGATCTGGTGGCAAAACTCGATGAATGGGAACGCTTCTACAACTTCGCCAGACCACACGGCGCACACAACGGCCAGACCCCTTACGAAGCGCTCAGAGACAAGCTAATGTAACAACAAAAGTGTCCCGCTGGTCTGTCTAGGTTACACAATTGGACGATTTTCATCGTTTGATCACGTCGCTTGTCAGCTGTGGCCGCCCTAAAAATTCAAACATTACGGTATTGTCACGTTCTAGGAATTTCTGCGGGTTTACACGCAAGAATTGGCGCATGGATTTGGTAAAATGAGCCTGATCATAGTAGCCCAAGTCATGGGCAAGTGCCGTTAAATAGGTCTGATCCGCGTGCGCGAACGCAGTCATGGCGTGATTAAGTTGGACAATCCTGCCAAAGTACTTTGGCGCAACCCCTACGACGTTTTTGAAATGCCGATTGAGACTGCGCTCGCTAGTAGAAATTAATTGCGCCACTTTTTCAATCGAAATCAAACCGCGGGCGTTCTCTATTGTTTGTGCTGCTCGCGTGACTAGATGCGGTGCTTCCCTAGCGGTAGGAATTAGGTCGCACAGAAAATCCTGAAACCGATCAACCCGTTGATCTGTATTTCGGCAAGGGTTATTTAAGTCAAAGGCGTTCGCCCAATCATGCATCCCCGTGACCAATGTATGAGCGCGCCCGTGAATTATTGCCGCAGACATCGGGATTAATTCGTAAAACCCTGTGACCTCAAATTCCGCAATTATATGCCCAAGCAACCCTCGGTAGCGAACCGCAATGTCTTGAAATTGAATTTGGCCCGCAAAGTGCAAACAGTTTTCAGAAAAGGGTTGAATTTTTCCTTCCACTTCGGCCGATACGGTCCCGGAAAATATCCAACCGAGGTAATTATAACCGCTCGGAGCCGGCTTGACCGTTACATCAATGGGCGTGGCTTCATCGGCAACCAAGATGCGCCTGACGTAACGCTGTAGTTTTTTTCGCGGTGCCAAGGATCGATATAATTGATCCAATATTTTACCTCCTTGAACGCTTCTTTGGCTGAAAATTACAATGTTATACTGTTTTTCTCGCCTACAGTTTTTAATTCATTATGAGCTATTTTCAAGTTTAATAAAGGAGTTGAATATGCGCACGATCCATGAATTTGATAAGAAATCGCGGTTAGAATTGCCGTTTGAAGCCTTCGCTGATACGCCCGCCCGCAACCCTAATAACCCGATGGACGGCTTTGGTGTCTTACATAATATGCTTATGGATGTGGCTCTTAAGTCTATTTCGAAGGCCAGCTATGTGGGTCGTGAGACAACACCTTTGCAGACGTACAAACATGTCATATCGATTGTTAATCGTATCGGGGAATGGAGCCTGCGCTGTGTTTGTGTGACGGGGGAGAGCTGTCCATGTAAGGATCTGCTAGATTGGTTGCGAGATACGCTCCCAAACGGCAGGTTTCCGGGAGATCCATTTCCCGCTGATCATGTGCCCGCTTCCCGCCCAGATCAAAATATAACAATTGAACGCCTCGAGCAAATGTTTGATACGACTACACGCGACAAGGTGACCGCTTACTTCAAGCGAATTCGGATAGGCACCGCAGCACAAGAAAATGCCCATCAAACCCTCGTATCGCTCGAGAACCGGATTAACTCGGATGCAGATTTGAACGATACCGCTCGAATGTTGCTACTTACTACTGCATCGGTTGGACGGCATTCACGGTTCATGACATTGTCAATGGGTCAATCCGAGCAACAGGCAGGAAGTGCCGGCCAAGCGGATGTAGACGGCGCGGCGCTTGGTGGAACCGTGGGCGCTGCCGGCGGTCCGGAAGGGGTTATTCCAGGTGCTTTGATCGGTGCTACGGTGTTTTCATTGTGCACGGCCCTTGACAACTGGCTTTAAGCCCGAATTGGATCTGTCTCGGATTTATTCGGCTCCTTTAAGAGCATATTCTGCCACAAAGGAGATAAACCATGGCACATGGACATTCTGAAGAATTCAAACGCGATGCAGTTCGCATTGCGCTCACCAGCGGCCTGACACGGCGACAGGCATCGTCTGATTGTCTGACGTCAGACAGTGAAGCGGCACAAAAATGATGCTGTAGACGCTGAAGCGATCGTTGAGGCTGCGCTGCGTCCGTCAATGAGTTTCGTCGCAGTGAAAACAAAGGAACAACAAGCCCAGGCCGTTATGTTTCGAAGCCGTGACCTCTATCTGCGTCAACGCACACAGCTGATTAATGCTATGCACGGACATCTCGCCGAGTACGGTGTCCTGCTGCCATCATCTCGCGCAAGCGTTGCGCGTATGGTTGGTGCGGGGCATCTAGGTGTTGCCGTAAATGTGCGTTGGGGATCTATAGAATTTAGGGCGAGGCGTCTCCCTACGGAGATGAGCCCGACGGACCGTTGTCTTTTGGTCTTCGCTTCGGGTTGCTGATTTTATTGCTTTTCTGCTCTTCCCGTAGTTTTTCCTTTGCGGCTTCGATTCTGTTGCTTTGTTCCATGTGCTCATTCGCAACCACCCAAAGTGGGCGTTTTTCTTTATCTGGTAATACTGGTGCAAACCAATTGAGATCGTTGAGAACCTGTTCCTCTGGAGCATCCGTATCTAGCTTTGTCTGCTCAATAAGGCGTTTTAAACTGACATCCGTTTTGCTTTGATTTAAAATTCCTTTCAGTTGGCCTTCCAGCTTTCTAAGCTCCGCTCTCTTTGTCGCTTCTTCTCGTTGTTCATCCAGCTCTCGTACGCTCTCCTGAAGCGCATACCATGCAATGCGACGGTCGCCGACGCTGGTTTCAAGCCATAAACCGTTGTAAGATATTTCATTACGTGAACCGCTCATATCGACGTTAAATCGAGCAAAGAGGCGATGTACTTCGGAATCCGTTTCGGCGCGCGTCAATATTTTGCTGATCAATTTTGCAGTGGAGTCACGGAGCTGCTGATCATACTCGCGTTGAGCTTGCTGTTTTTCTGCTTTTTCCCGCTCTCTCTTTCGCGCAATCCCTTCAGCTATCTGCCGTTCTTCGCGCGCAAGATCCTCTGCCTTAGTTATGCCAGCCGTTGTGTTTGTCAAATAGTTGGCGATCTTTTTGAAACGGGATTTGACTGCGCCCATTACGGGTCGAACCAGTCCCTGATCAACAAACCTGGTAAGTGAGTTTAAGCGATCTTGTTCCTCATAAAGTTCTTTACCCGACATCGTTTTTGGTGCTGGCAAAACAAGATGCATCTCTGTGAGATCCATGCTGGTTTTGATATAGCGTTTTTCGTCTTTATCAAAGTTAGCGTCCGTCTTGTCACCATTCCGGAAGCTTTCCCAAGCAGCGAGCAACCAGCCTGCAGCTGAAAGGAACCGTACTGTCGCAGTTTTGACGTGCTCGGCAGAATGGGGTGTGAACATCTGCGATCCGGATGCGATGTTGCCAATCGCACCTTTGAAGGTGTTGATTGTCTTGCGCCCCCTCAGCACACGTGCGCGGCTTTCTTTGATTTGTTGCTCAATTTTTCGGCTGCGCTGTCGTCCTGCCTTCTCAGCCGCTTTACTGACTCGGCCTTCGGCTCGTGCCTCCTGCGCGGTCCTGCGGTTCCGAGAGGCGCTCTGATTGCCTTCTGTTTGGCTTTCGCCGCCACCAACTGTACTGTCGGCATCTTGGTTATTCTGGGACTGTATGGCGTCGCCGGTGATGCTCTCGTCATTCGTTACAATGACACCCGTCGTTACCGCGCTTTCAATTGTCTCTTCCGATGACTGACTAGGGGAGGGGGCCTGCTCGCTCGTAGAAGAGTTTTCAATTGTGTCTTGAGTAATTATTTCAGGGTCGTTGATGACAGCATCATCGGTGTCGGTTTCTTGTTGTTCGCCTATTGTGTCGGTTTTATTGTGCTTGGATGCCTGCTCATCTTGCTGGATGGCTTCCGATACCAGCTCATCGGGGTTTTCCAACCAGTCAATTTCTTCACGTAGTATGTCCGCAATAAATGGGAACTGACGCCAGCCAAGATCGCGAGTTTGCTTACCAATGTTGCGAAGAAAGTTGAGGCCAAAATAAAAGTGGCCAGTGAGGTCCGCTTCGATGATCGCCATAAAGTCGGGTAGGCGGGCGACCAGCACGTCAAAGGATGCGCCTGGATTGGCGTCTGCCAGTTGAACTAGAAGCCCTGCTTTCAGATGGTCCCTGCCTACAGCTTCCTTCCACAAATCATTCGCGAGATCGTCCTGTGTCGTGACCTGATCTTTATCGTTGGATAGCATATATGGCTGGTCGGTGTAATTCGGCGCACTGATTGCAAGCTCGTCATTTAGCAAAGTTTGCAGACGAGTTGCTTCGGCTTCTGCTGCCTCTTTGCTATCGCGTGCGATCTTCCATGCTTTGACGGCCTCTACGTATTCTTTTGGGATCGGCTTACCTGCAACCATTGCACGGTAAACCTTCTGAGGGAGGTGAGGCCGTGGGACGTAGTCCAACCGTTCGGCCTCGATCTCAAGAGTGCGCTTCTCCAACCAATCAGTTGATTTTTTGAATGCTGCCAATTTTTCTGACCGCTGATCCTCAATCGACCGGCGCTCGAACCGGATATTAGAGTCGATGGCAGCAAGGGCTTTGTTACAGCGTATCAGCCAGTCTTGTTTCCAGTTTTCCAAACACGCGTTTTTGTTCCAATCGCGGTTCTTGTTGCCAAAACCGTCTATCGTCACATAGCGCATTGTGAGCAAGACATGAGCATGGTCATTGCGTTGATCACCCTCTCCCGGCTCATGAATGACAGCGTCAGCAATCATGCCTTTTTCTGCAAAGTTCACTCGACAAAAATCCCAGAGCATCTCGCATCGTGTTTCTAACGTAAGCCCAGTCGGGAACTGCAACTGAAGTTCGCGGGCAAGCTGCGCGTCGCCTCTTATCTCGTGCAACTCGACTTGGTTCCAAAGCTCTTCGCGGATTGATGCCCAATCGGGAGAGTTTGCGGGCACAAAAATTTGTGCGGCGAGCACGCTATCGCTACGTGGCGAAAAGTCGAACTCAACGTCGATAGTTTTATCGACCAACCTTTCGCCAGCGCGATACGCAGCTGCCGCAACAACGGATCTCCCGTCGCTGCGTTTAAGTGGCTTGGCCTGAGCGTAGAAATTGTAAGTTACCATGAGACCTTTTTGTGTGCTGGTTTCAGAAGGACTTTAGAGTGAAATGTGATCAGTGTCTAATGGTCCATATATACATCATCTACGATGAAGTTGGACCGTTTTGAAATCAGTATAATTTTCAAAGGGTTGCAGGGCCTGATCTACAATCAGGTAATTGTTAAAGAAACCATGGCCCAGGCGCGTTTCCTTGCGTCTAAAGTAACCACAGAAAGCTGGATGTCAACTTTGTTGCGCATACGGTTTAGGGTTCTGGGACGTTAATTTTTGATAGTCGCCCTTTGACACAACAACCCAAAATGGCTTTCCATAGCGCGTGATGCAAACAGGCTGCATCTGGACAATTTCCAAGACCTCGGCGACATGGCGTCGTAAATATGTAACGGTGACTGTATTCATACCAGTTCCTTGCCGCGCTCGACATCGGCCCAGTACTTGTTCACCGGCAACGTCTTCGCGCGCCTTGCGATGTCTTCAAAACAGACCGGCATGAAGCCGCAGACGTCGACACCAACATTGATGGAATTGCGGCTGCCTTTCCAGTTGTTATGCACATGCCCGAACATCTGTAACGCATCACGGCGTGCATGGTTCCAGGTGAGCATCGGATAATGGCACAGCGTGTGCAGCTGGTTTTTGGGACCATCGCGGACCTCGGCGAAGTGCTGCATGCTGTCCCATGGTAGGTCCAACGTTGGCTGATGGTCATGATTGCCGATGATCAGATGTTTACGTGCGCCGGGCAACTTCCCGAACAGGCCTGCAAGGTAGGTGGGGTCTTTGGCTTGTGTGCCAAACGCAAAGTCGCCAAGAATCCACAAATCATCTTCTGGGCCAACTTTTGCCCAAAGGTTCTCGATGATCTTTGTATCCATTTCGCCTGTGGTGCGAAACGGGCGTTTGCAGAAGGTGATGATGTTATCGTGGCCAAAGTGTGTGTCGGCCGTATACCAGTTGGTCATGTCTGTCTCATTTCAAGAAGAGGGATTGAGGCGGACAGTTGATGCTCGGGCGGGCAGGGGTCTCAAGTTGGTGTGAGACAAAGGTCGTGGGAAGCACTCAGCTGCCCGCAAGCAGGCGCTAGGTTGGTTTTAGCCAGTGTATGAGTTTCATCGCGTGCGTCCTATTCGTTGCTGTCTGCTATTTCGTACACCATCCAGCCGGCGTCAACTTCATAGACGCGCGCTTTGATAGCTGGAATCATGTCGAGCACGACATTGCCATCGTTAATTGGCGTCATGTTGTATATGCAGATGTAGCCCAGATCGTTTAGGTTTTTCTCGCAGTGCTCGCCGTCAACACGCGCCGTTGTCTTAATCATCCCGAGCAAGATTGGCGGCATCTGATCTTCAGAGCCGAAATCCTTCACGGCCTTGGCTAGGTTTACTTCAACAAGGTTGCGATATCCTTCCTCTATGTTGGTTGCAGTTGGTGCGTCATCATGTAGGGCGACAATGAAGATACCAATTGTGAGGGCCGCACATGCCAACGCTATGACCCATCTCATAACGCAATGTCCGGCAATAGTTCGAACTTATGCTCAGGTGAGAATGCGGGTGCCGGGTTACGCTTCTGGCCACAATAGCGGTGATGGATAACTGCTCCACGCACGTCCGTGGCGAGATCGAACAGCTGTGCTACTGGACCTTCTTGAATGCCATAAGGATCTTGGCCTTCTGACAGAAGCTCGGTGGTCAGCCTACGTGCCGGTTCAGAGAACAGACGAAAATGCTCTTCGCGTGACAGCGCAGTATCAAAGACGGGCAGGGAGCGCCTAACAGATTTGGATAACTCGGCGTCGCCAAACATATCTAGCGCGAATACGGTTTTGCCCTCAGCTATGTGAGATCGAAGCTGATCGATCCCGCGCGCAGCCTCAAGGCGTCCCGTGAAGGGCATCACAACTGCATCTGCAACACTGAAAGCCCATCTGCGGACCTCGGTGTCTTTGCACCCAGTATCTACGGCAATAAAATTCTGTTCATCGTCGAGAATTGAGTGAAATAACGTATCAATGCCTTCGGGTGTTGAGGCATGGGCGTATTGAAGTTGATCACCAAGCTCTTTGTGTTTCGCTTCCTCAAACCACTGTTTGAGAGGTTGTGGCGATCCATGTTGGGTGGTTTCAACAAGTGTTACGTTGATGCCGTGCGCAACAAGGCCCTGAGCAATCATGGCGGCGGCTGTTGTGCGGCCCGAGCCGCCTTTGCTTCCGTAGAGTGTGATGATTGGCATGGTAGGGTACTCACTAAATATTCACAGAATACTTCATTATTCATTAAATACTTCATGGCGGCAAGTGCGAATTTTTCATTCCCTCTAGTATGCCCCTAGAAAACAATCATGACCCGCTGTTGAATGCATTTAGTTTGACGCTCCGAAAAGCTCGTACTGAAGTAGGCCTTTCACAAGAAGAACTCGCGCATCGCGCGGGTAAGAGTATCAGATACATTTCGTTGCTTGAGAGTCGTAAGCACCAACCAAGCTTAGCGACACTCAAAAGCCTGTGTGATGGGTTGGGTATCTCGATGGCGACCTTCGTAGGAGAGGTTGAGAGCAAATTGTAGCCTTGTTTCTAATTCGGGTGGAATTGGGTATCGAATTGGGTTGGCTATTGGGTGTTGTTGTGGGTAAGTTGAATACTTCCATACTGAAAATCACCCCCGGTATCCTGAAAAAAGTAGCGGAATTGGACGAATTCAAAGGGGGTATGGCGCGCTCTTGGGACACTTGCGCCGGAGCGTCTAAACGCTTTGCGTAAAGTAGCGACCATTGAAAGCATCGGGTCTTCAACTCGGATTGAAGACAGCAAACTTTCGGATCAAGAAATTCAGCATCTCCTATCCAACTTGGAAATTAAGTCGTTTGAGACAAGGGATCAACAAGAGGTTGCCGGCTATGCAGATGCGATGGAAACGATTTTTGCATCATGGGAGCACATTGAGGTTTCTGAAAATCACATAAGTAGTTGCATCGCGATCTGCTGAAACACAGCGGCAAAGATGAACGACATCGCGCCAGACACAGGGTACGATCCGAACCAAGCATCCCGATTGGGGCCCTTGGCTCGATTTTTTCTCACCGCACTAGGGCGTCAGATGGCGCGACTAAGAACGCGTGTCGAACGGGAAAAATTAATGATGGGTGCGATGCCTGAGTTGGCATTGAAATTGGTAGAACTTGCCCGTGAGCAGGGACGTCTAACAATGTATGATGCAGTGGTGCTTACGAACGCCAATCGCAACACACTAAAACAACATTATAGGGTACTCGTAAACGATGGGCATTTGGAGCTACATGGGCATGGTCGAGGGGCGTGGTATTCACGCGTGTAATGAAGGTTATGTTAAATAACCTACTTTAAATAGGTTGGTAGGCGGTCCGAATTTCTGTGACCACCACCCTCAAGCCGAGGTGGCATGAATCTCAAAACACTTGCACCCATACAGATTTCTCTTTAATATTTCGAGGATTACGAGTAGCTTTACCTTCTTATATTTATTTGAAAAGGCCAAGGCTCTGCAAGATGACCCAAGAAAACGAACGCAACGCTGTTTCACTCGGCTATAACACTGAATTCGCCCATAAAATCGAAGTCAAATGGCGCGAGGCTTGGCTCGACCGCAAGACTTTCCGTACGCCCGATCCAACCCATAATGACAAG
>JAUTBZ010141039.1:0-12800 GCA_032361785.1 Lepetodrilus galriftensis | reverse complement strand
ACTACTACTACTACTACTACTACTACTACTACTACTACTACTAAAAGCATGTTCATAGCACCACATTATATAATATTACAGACACAACTAAATGTTATTCGGAAATACCGTAGATCTCATTAGCACAGACATTATACTATTATATATATAGTACGTGTACATATGTATTCAATTGAAAACAATCATTGTTCTAGATCAGCATCATATGCATCTTGATACTGAAGCCAAACTTGTGATATATATACGTTACTTGTTGCTATTGTTTCCATCGAATTTCTTTTGTAGGCTTCTAACAGTGTACGTAGATGATGCACTATTTTTATCCTTGATTATCGTTCTTCTATTCCTTGAATAACGACAATACACCACGGTCATATATATGATGTTATGCAGGAAGTTAGGCCAAACATGTGTTTGTGAAGCTGGTCAGTACTATCTTTGGCGCGTTCTTGAAATATGAGGCATTCATTTAGTATGATAACTGTTGTATATACAAAGCATTAAAGTCGCCTAAAAAAATACAATTTTAAGCATGATTTGGGCATAATTAAAAAACAAAACATTTCTTGAAATAAGTATCGAATTGTCCCCAAAAGTCACATAAGTCATCTTGTTTTATTATACTGTGGTCATTTAACCTGTATGAAAACTGATTTTAGGTGAAAAAGGCGTTGTTACATATAGGACCACTTTTTACAGTGCACCCTAAACTATCGATTGTTACATATATGACCGTTGTTACATATATGACCGTTGTTACATATAGGACGGCAACATATACTATGCAATTTCATGTATTTGAAACGCGGTTATGTCTAGATGTAGCCGAGTCTGCATTATAACTCAGAGCAGTGCTTTAAAGCACACCGCTCCATTCCATCCAGCTGTGAATGGATACCAGGTAGGATGACAAAGAATCGTGAATATGCACACACTATCTAGCTCGTGAAATGGCAGCGTATACGTATACATTACGATACCTCAAGGATGAGATGGGTATGTGAATGATAACCTTGATGCGCCCTGAATGGCAGCTCGGGCTGTATACTCCCCAGGGAGTTCAGAAGGAATTTGAGTTTACAGATCCGGTGACCGGGGTAATACGCGCATTTGAGCAGTTATTCTGGATATCTGCGCTATATAAATGTATAATAATAATAATAATAATAATTTTAAGTGGGCTGAAAGTTTCATATTCCAGAAACACACTGACAATAGTGCTGGGAAAGGGTCCGATAAATATCAGCTTCCTGGTTATCATAAATTATGAAAGATGACGTGAAAATGCTCCACATTTTGCTGAAACTCGCAAACAAATCATGATGGGGCGTCTAGTACATGGTTTTGAAGAATTCACTTAACTTTTTCTCTAATAGATTCTAGGCTCCCGTGTCCAGCTGGGTGAAAGTTAACCCATACAGCCACATTAATTATTGCAACTCAATATTGGGCATTCAGCAGTGAGAATGTTAAATATCATAGGCTTGTCTTGGTGATCAGGAATGCAAATGATATCACGACTTCTCAAAATATTCATGGCATTTTCTAAGCTGCTGTCAAGTCGTATGTGATCACAATAATAATGTAGTTGTTGTAAAAAAAATATTATTGACTGAAATGGTTCATAGAGTGCTCAACTTTAGCTTATTCCATATATGTGTTCATTGAGTACACTCCTAAGCCTGTAATCTCGAAACTTCATAAGTCCTAAGAAGTTCGTAAGTACTAAGAATTTGCCGAACTGGTTTTCTTCTTGTGTTAATTTGTGAAGAGATCTTTTCTCACTAAGAAGTTTGCAAGTTTAAGAAGTTTTGAGAATACGGCCCCTGCTTATTTTGGTATGTGTTCATAGAGTACATTCCTTTCACATGTTCCGTATGTGTTCATTGAGTGTGCATACTCTTTTTGTATATTCTGTACGTGTTCGTAGAGTCCACAACTTTTGCTTATTCCATATGGGTTCATTGAGTGCACTATTTTTGTTCAAGTCACGCCTCACTATTTGCCAGCTGGACTTTATGTGCCCACAAATCCATATAAAGTCTGGATATTGAAGTTTGAAGCATTATACGACGTATAAAGCATGGCATATAAAGCCCAGTGAAAGTGGAATAATTTGAGACTACTTTCACTTAAAATATTTTGTAAATATATACACCTGGCAAAAAGTTAAGCGCCCCCATATATTTCACAATGACTTGCGTTGAAAGCCTGATATTCTTTCAGTACTAATTATATCTAGGGGCGCTTAACTTTTTTCCAACTGTATATATGTCTTGGTGGAACTGAAACCCATGGCCACAGAATCACTGGTATAGAAATTGATGTACGCTACCGACTGCACCAACGAGACTACCAATAAATCATTGAATGTGTTTGCATTGAACAATCAGAATGATTATTTTGAATTGGAAACGTAAATGAAAATAATCACAGGGTACGTAGTGAGTCTACAGTGTGTGGTCACAGCATGTTTGAGTAGTGATGTCTTGCATATGACACAAACATAGGTGACACGTGCAAGTAATATTTATATATTGATGATCATTATATAAATAATGAACTAAAATTAACATTACAAAAGGTCATCAGATCAACATTCAACAAGGTCAAATGTACCGATGCTGAATGTACGTCTGAATATGTACACACATGCTCTTCATAACAACGGGGAAATGGACAGCATACTCCACACTGTTCTAGCCGCGAAAGAAACGTCCACAACAAGGCAAAACTGTTCAATTCTGATAACCCTTGGATAATCAGTTTGATCTACTGTCAGGGTCTCGTTTCCTTTTGCCAGGTTAGATTTTGAACCAAAGTCCTTAGATTGATATGATATTTTCTGAGAAGGAAATTTAATGCTGGAAGATTAAAGTAAAGTCCGCATGTTTATTGTTGTTTTTCGAAGATGGCTGGTTTCATACTTCATGTAAAGGGTGGTCGTTCCTTGTCAATTCATCCTGGCATTACCACATTTTCCTTAATGTCATTGAGGTAAATATAGTTTTGTTAGTTTAATTCATATTATTTTTATTGCCGTCTTCATCAAATATGGAATTAAAATAGCGTATACTTTGTCTATGAGCAATAAAATAGCCAAATGTTAAAAAATCATAATCAGTTTCCTAGTATTGTTGAACTTGAATCATTTTGGTGAATAAATGCCTCGTCCCCAATTAAATTGTACATTGCCATTGATGTGTTTTGAAATCTGTAGTAAGACAATGTTTTAGCTGGACAGGTTTGCCTATGAACACTTTGGAGACCATGCATGTTCCTTTCACCACACGGTACAGTGTTCAGAGTGCTGTGAACACATGGTAAAAGGAACAAGCAGTAATAAGGAACCTGTGCGGTCTACTCACTAGCTAGGTAGTGCAGACTGCACAGGGATAGTCTGTAGTGGTCATACGTCTACGGGCACTCGTTGCCATTGTCTTGCTAGCACGAGTCGAGATGTGACCGCAGTGTTCCTGGCATTCCTTTCTATGGGTGGCTGGTGGTAATGCAATGGTAGAATGTTTGGACTTCTGAGCCAAAGACAAGGGATTGAATCCCATCCTGTTGGGGTGGGGGAGTGGGAGTGGGGGCATCAATGTTCACGAAAGTTATCTTTCTGATGCAATCACGATAGGATACGCGGTCTGTAGAGTGGCAATGCAGATATCGTCTCTGCTTTGTCAGTACCAGCCGGTGCTCGCAGGTTTCCTGCAATATTCAGTGCTACGGATTGTTGCAGGTTTCCACTTACCCTAAATTGACAAGTCGTGATAAAAACAAGACTCATGAAAGTGTCTAAGCTCCCAATTAAAAAATATATATTTCTTTCTCTCGGTCGAGACTGGATAGATTCAGACAGCTGTTACAGATGAAAGGAACGTCCTCTAACATGCCATTTGTCACGCGACACTTGATTGGATTGATCATCAATATCTAGCAGTCCATGCATGTTCATCTTAATACACATCAGTATCTAGCAGTCCATGCATGTTCATCTTAATACACATCAGTATCTAGCAGTCCATGCATGTTCATCGTGATAAATTAGATCCCCGTAAGGCGTAGAAGTTGACAGTTTCCTAACACAGGAGATCTGATAAAACTAAAAACTATTGATGATCTTGGTAAAGATTTAACACTGATACCATTACTATCAGATAATGTCATTGATCTGTGTGTATCAGGTGTTGTCTAATAGTCTTGTTTTGTCATGCTTGTGTGTGTGTGTGTGTGTGGAGGGGGTATTTGTGTGGGTGTGTGTGTTTTCCTACATGGGCATATTTCCATATTTGAAACTTGCTGTTTTAAATTGATGGTGGTGTGATGTTGGTGATAAGACAAAAAGTATAAATCTGATCTAGTTTTCCCAATGTCATAGCTTTCTTCAGTATGCCGTTATTGAGCTCGGTGTACGACGGCAAAAAAAATATATCTAGAATGACGACTTTCATATAGTAACCTATGACGTCGCACAGAAAATGTTGTTATACAGGTGTTCATAGATTGGTCGTAACTCCAAAATCCTTTTAAATAAAATTATATCAGATCCAGTTTTGTATTGTTCAAGCTTTCATCAATATGCTGATACCAAAAACCAATGTTTGTAGCAAAAGTTAAACTTGAAATGACTTATTTACTAGCTTGTGTTTTCTATGTGTTGCAAGTTCCAGATGAAATATTGACAATTCTCTTACTGTTTCTGTTCCAGTATTCGCGTGTAGTGGCCAACTTCCAGCAATCCCAGCAGCCTCCACTTCCACCACCACTTCCTCCCGTGGTCGGTCCGGTCGACATGCACATGCAGCCCATGATGTCGCAGCACTACGATCAGGGTCAGTTGAGCATGAAAAACAAATTCCCACTTAAAAAGCCAGTAGCCACTCCCACCAAATCCTCCGAAATTGCCGTCGTTCCCAGCTCCGAAAAGATGGAGATGAAGAAGGGAGGCAACTGCTGCGGAGAAAAGGAGGTGGAGGACGAGGCGTGTCTGTCCACGGACAGCGGCTGCGCTAGCGAGTGTTCCGGCAGTCTCAGTCCTTCCAAGCTGGAGAGTCCGACGGAAGACGCCGATGTGGAGGGCCGGCAGAGCGTCGGGGAGAGCGAGTCTAGCACTCTGGGGAGCGGGGAGAGCGTCACGGACTTGAACAGGGACGCCAAGCTGAAGGGCAAGCGGAAGTACTACATGTACGGCAATCACAAGCTGGTGAAGCCGATCAAAGAGATCCCGCGGCGCTTCCAGGTGATGCTGGCGGAGACGAGCGCCGCCAAGGCACGCTGCGAGGGTCAGCCCATATACGTCCAGCAGTACGAGGCCATGCTGCAGTTTGAGAAGGAGAGCAGCCTCAATGCTAATGCTAACTGCTTCATCCCTGGCCAGAATGGGCCCGCTGTAGACTTTAATCTCCCTCCTGGGGTCACGTTCTTGCCTTGCACGTCCTTCCCAATGCAGCCCTCTCAGATCCAGCCTCCCCAAGTGCAGGCTCACCAAATGCAGGCTCCCCAAATGCAGGCTTCAATGATGCAGCAGCAGCAGCAGCCTCCTGCACAGCAGCATGCTGCGATGCAAAGCATGCACCCAGCACCCCTCTCAACAGTGCTAGCCCCTCCCCAGCAGATGTACACTGCGCCCCAGCAGCAGTCGAGCCTCCCCCCGGCCGGTGCCGCCCCCAGCGTGACGATGGCGTCCTCGTCCCAGATGGCCGTGGTCCCCGGCGCGCCCCCCTCCTGTCCTCCTCTCACATCTCTGGCTAACGGTGGTGGTTCCTGCTATTATGTCTATCCTCCTTCTTCTTCCGCAGGCTACACTCCCGTCCCCGGCACTCCCTCTCCTGGTCAAGGTCAAGTAGTGTACATGGTAGGGCCGTCCTATCCGACTCCTCCTGTCCAGACCTTTCAGCCCGGGTTCGCTCCTGGGACCTATGGTGTCGGTGTATCCTGCCCAGCCACAGCTCAGTAGTGGCAGAAGATGCATGCTTAGCTTATGCTCCTCGTTGCACTGTTAACATGTCCTGATTTGAACAACTCCTGGACGTTAGGATGCATTCTCACTAGAGGCTTTGCCATGGTTATGGACTAGTTTTAATGTGATCCGAAGCACTTGCAGTGCAGAGTTTGATATTTTTATGCTTAGAAGAATTCAGATGTCAAATAAGCCAAATTTTATTTATTTACAAATTTGTATGGAAGATACTAGATTTTAGGGCGCAACCATCTTAACACTGGCTAGAAATTTTACGGCCGTTTGTGTAGAAAGTGTCAAAATGCAATTTTTAAGCCATAATTCATAGCATTTAGCATATAGCATAGCATTAGCATCATAGCTTGGTCATCAGTAAGTGGAGGGCCAGCCAGCTGCCATGAGACGCCAGAATGCTGTGACATGACTGGTATAGACGCGTGGAGAGATGCAAGAAATACTCGTAGGAGGGCCACTGAATCGAGCTGGAAGCTAACAGAATCTGCAGCCAAACAGCATAGAGATAGTATAATTGTTGTGCGTCTTGCTGTACCATTTCTATGCGAGTATTCAATGGGCCCACCATTGGGGCCCACCATTGGACCCACCATTGGACCCACCATTGGACCCACTTGGAGGTTCACCTTGGGGCTCACTGGACACATTGTACACACTGCAAGTGCTGGGTGCCGTGCCCTCGGAAGCAGCTAACCCTGCCCCGCCTCGTGTAATGTACGATTTGCGACGACTGGCTGGGCATTGGATGCGTGTTTACAATGGTGGGTCGGTCCTTCATTAAGCACGCGTGCTTGTATACAAGGACAGGACTGTGTCTGTGAATAGTTCCAGCTCATCTTGATTCCATTTGTGAACATGTGAACAAACATTCCTCAAATTTTGGGCACAAAAGAGTGTCGATATTGCCAATTTTGATTTCTTGTTGAAAATCACATAATTTTATGTTTACAGACAGTTTGAAACTGAACTCTATAAAAGTGGTTTTTTTTCCGTTTGTTTAGTCTGTTGTAGATTAGCTTGTTTGGCAGATCTGACATGTACCTTTCATATCGACAAAGTAGTCAAATGTATTTTCTCTACAGATATACATATATATACTGAAGGTAAAATTTGAAGCAACACCAGTATCTTTTGACAGATGTATATCTTAGTTTATTATTTATTGTAATAAGGTAATTTTGAAGGATTATGTTTAGAACTGATATTTGAGGGTTACTTGTCACTACTAAGACGATACATTTATTTAATATGAAAAGTAAGCCCTTCAAGCAAAACCATAATACAGAAAATGTTTGTGAAAAAAAGTTGGAAAAAGTAAAGGATACTGTAAAGTATCTTGTTGGAAAACCTTTATTAGAGTTTCATTATGTAAACAGTTCAACAATTTAGTTATTAATATTGCACACAGTGCCATTATTAATAACGATATAACCACCAGTTCCAAAACAGTTCTTGACATCGTCGACGCATTGACGGACATCTATCTTCAAATTTTACCTTCAGTATATATAATTTAGTTTCATATATATGTGTGTCTGTTGTTTCTGATTGCTTTACTATAGTTGAAAGCATATAATATATTTTGTTTCTTGTAAATGTTTTAAGACTATTTATTTTATTTTATTTTATTGCAACGATCATGTTATCTGATATTTTTGTCTTAAAAAATAAGAGTTTGTTTCTGTTTCAAACATTGATGCAATGTGTTGTTTGTTAGTGTCCCAGTGAGCAAGCCTATGTTGTTATTGATGATTAGGTTACCATGGTGATGATTAGGTTACCATGGATATAATACAATCATTAGTCAGGGCGACTGCAAAGCTTTGTGCAAATTATATGTGTGTTAATGATATAGTATTTAGTATGGAAAGGAGGCCACAAAAAGTCACTATTTGATTCTGAACATATGGGTTCGATGGGTCCAGTCATTGTTTGAAAGATGGGTATTATCGAGAGTAGTATTAAATGTTAAGATATAGTAATGTTAAACATTGAAATTTATGCACACTTGATTCGCACTAAACAAATTGCACTATTTTTCTAATATTTTGATAGATGATTTAAATCGCTTCATGAATTGATATTTTCCTTATATTTAGTAAATGCTGGCTATCTTTCATGAATATATATATATATTATACAACTAGCCATAATTAATTTTGTAGAGTTTTTTCATCTAGGGAGAATTTGATTCTCTGTAACACGGATTGGAACTTATTTCAATCGTAATTTTTATGAAAAGGTTACAGGCAACTTGTTACTTGTATGTAAAAGAATTATTTTGATTGTATTTTATTGCATTCTGGCGTAATAAGTGATAATTGAATTTGATAAATATAATTGTAGACTTGGCATTATTGCTATATTTTTTTCATATTACCTTGTTGCTGTATGTTCCAATCATTTGAGTTGTATCCATTGTTTGAATTGTTGCAGATATATGTACATGTCTGGCATTGCGGGCATAGTATTCAGTACAACCAATCACATAACTACCCAGATAAATGCCTGGCAACCAATAACATTTAAAATTACAATATTGGGAAATATTCCAGAATTGCACCATTGCAAATGGGTGAAAGATTCTTGAAACGACATTGAACTCCATCATCACTCACTTCAGAATTGCTAAACTATCGCCAAAACTTGAAAACTGTTTCATTGCAAGTTGGTGGGTAGTTCTAGTCAACAGGACACAAGACTTTACCGATGGCTATTCATGTATATTTATATGTAGTAGTAGAATTGCTTCATTTCACTTTAACAGAAGCGTACTTAATGTATTGACTAAAACTATTGTACATGTCTGTAGATGTCTGTCTGTCTGTGTGTACAAAGCGAGCTTAGGTCGAAAGTGGTTGGACGTTGGTTGCCTTTGACCTGTTGATTGAGAGTGCTACCTGAGGATGATGCTATGAAGGACGTGTAGTCATGGAAACAGCTGAACTTGTTGCAGCTGAACTTGTATTTGTTTAAGAGTGTACTACCGGGTAAGAGTGTACAGTTAAGATACAGGCCTCAAAGTTAATTTTTTTTTCTAAGTAGCCATTTGGCTCCTGCATAGCCAGAAACACTTAAAATAAGTGAAATATTGGTAGCCAAATGCAAAATTAGGTCGCCATGGCTCCCAAATTAGTCGCTAAATTGAGCCCTGAGATATTGAGTTGCTTGAGTTATCGTCGAGACAATTTCACGTGTGTAACTCCACTAAAATGTGGTTAGCATCACAGTTGGTCCTGGAGGTGACACCGACTTGCGATGAGGTATGGATGCCATTGCAGAGTGGTTAACTTTACTTGAATACGATTAACGTTAAAGAGAGGCAGAGGTAGTGCAGTGCAGTGGTGGATCAGCAGACTTCGGGCCAAAGGTACCGAGTTTAAACCCACTCTGCCATCTACCGTCAAAGTACTTACAAGTTTACTACTGCACTGCAACACTTGACTACAGGCATTTCAGATTTCTTCTTCGGCAAAGAGCTTTCCAAATGCTAAACCCTGTTGTACTACGATCATGTTGAAAGAGCATGAAGAAATTTACATTCACGCTTCTCTTGGATACCAAGAAACAATTACATCCCTGTTACCATGGTTACTGTTTGTTTATTGAAAATGTTTGAGTTTGACAATGTTCAAAGTTGTATTGTTGAAGTTTATAAAAATTGATATTTATTGATTTGTAAATGTATGTGAATATTGCCACAATTTGAAATTGATGTTTGAATTAATGCAAGATTTCTAAGATGTTCATGTTCGTGTATGTGATGCTCTTCTCGCGTAAACATTTAGATGGTATGCAAGACATTTAGACTGTATGTGATGGTGTGTAACCTATCTGAACTAGTAGTTAGATCCTACAGGATCCTGGCATCAACTGTTAGTGAAAGTTACCTTTCTGAGTCATGATAGGATGCACTGTCTGTACAGAGGCGATGTACTGTCTGTACAGAGGTGTTGCCGTTGTTCATCCTTGGTCCATCTGTACCATCTGGTACTCAAGTTTACTGCAGCATTCAGTGCTACGGATCTTGTGGGTTTCCGCCTACAAAATGCTGACAAACTCTGACAAAAATGCTGACAAACCCAAATTCGGAAATATAAAATAGTAAAATGCTTACTACTAATTTCTTCATAGGCTTGTTTGAAGAGAATGTCATAGTATTAAATCTTCAGCAGATAGAAATAACATTGGGTATTATATTTTAAAAGAAAGATCATTGAGTAATTAGAATAACTTGCTTGATATATGTGCTTAAGAAAAATGTCCTTTGTTTTGGGAAACATTTTCCATTTAATAATCATGGTTGAAAGATGTGACATTAACCAATAATTCACTCGCTCAATCTATGTAATAATCATGACTACCTTATGGATTATTTTCAAGTTTGAAACTGTTTACTACAATCATAGTACATACTATTCGCATTAGTGTTCTGATAGTATTTTACGATATTCTGTGTTATCGAACAAAGTATTGAGTGATGGTTCAAGCTATTTGTAGGGTTGTGTGTACTAAAAGTAAACATGTTTGAAAATATAACTTTCGTCAAAATGTTGATGGTCGTGTATGGGTGAAAGTTTCACACAGCGACGTACAACAAGAAGCCATTTACTTGTAAACGCATGGATTCAACCTAATAATGTGCTAGAAAATCTAGTTGCACAAAGCATTTCACTGAGAATTGTCACTGTTGATGTTGAATTTTAATGGTGTAAATGTTGTTTTGTCTGTATCATTGCCTCAATGTCTTACATAATGTGAATCTCTTTGTAATTTGATAAGTCACTTTGCATTTATTGTGAGCAGAATATAGAAATTTGGGCAGAAGGAATTAATATCATTTATTAAAATTGAGTGTCAAAAATTTAATATCATTGCTCAAAATTGTAAAAAGAATTATTAGGCTAATGTCTTTTCTTTTTCTTATTATTTTTTTTAGAAAATTGTTAGAAAGTAGTAATATATACTACCGTCAACAAATAAGGGAACGCATAATTAAAAGCACAAGCGTTAAACAAACCAAACAGACAGGTAAAAGCACATACAAAATTAGCATTGCCCATGAATGTATCTTACATTTCATTACAATTAATTGACAGTTATGTACCAGTATATATACATACTAGTACATATGCGCATTTAATATCAAGACAAGCATATCAATATCATCGTTCCCTTAAATACTGACGGTAGTATACAGCCATCTTATATTGGAATTTAACTGGTTTATTGATTTCTTTTCAATTAACCCTCTCCATGCTGGAGGTAACCAGAGATGACCAAAAGAGCTGTGCCTATGCCTAATCCAGCAGGGAGAGAAGGTTAATGTACCGAAATAATACGTTCTGTTCACAATAGGATATGTACCATTTAGTAACATTTTATTTGTTGTTTTAATCACGACTGAGAGTATCAGCAATTATTTTCATTTTCTCATTCATATTTGACAATGAATTTAGTAGTTTGATGTCATGTGTCATTTTAACATGCTTATATTCATATCACCAGTTTAAATATTATGATAGCATTATTCAAGAGTTTGGGCACATTGCTATGCCAATCTCGCAGTACATGCTTCTATATAAACTGATAGCCGTGATGTTAGCCCTCGTATGATGGAGCTCCAGACCTTGCACTAACTAACTAGTGGAGTCTGGAATGCTGCAGTTTCATAATATTACTTTTATCATACAAAAACATACGCTGGGGTCCCGGTGGATCCCACTCCATCATACGAGGGTTAGTGAAATAATTTTGAAAGCAAATCTAAACCTCCTAATTTATTAGACAAAATTGAAAAATATACAATCTGGATGTATGAATAAAATCAAAGTGTTCTATTTCTGCATGTGATCAGGCAACATTCCAATAAAAGTTCATTAATTCAAATTATGAAATGTATGAATACATTATAGACTTTTTGATTTAATTTGAAAAATACAACAATTGTTTAGTATCAAAATTTGGTAATAATAATCTCAAAGAATATGGTTTTACAACTGTTTGGTTACCATTTATTCCTTCCTTAACATTCAATTCACCATAGACAGCATGGCGTCTGTATATTAATGGATATTCACAATGCTATTTCAACATGAATACACAGTTAATGTGTGCTTAATTGCCATTACCGACAAACGTCATGAAAGTTCAATATGCTTGTAACTACCGGTATGTTCACTGACGCAAGTTTCCCCACAGCTGTGATTTATTGAACGTGTAATTCGACTCTCTTTTCTCCATCTGCACGTACTGCGAGATCTGCCGCGATGGAAAATCTGTCCACAAGACATGTTAATCATTGTCTGCCGATGGTCCCAGCGATAGAAACTAACTTTAAAACTTACTAGCCCGAACAGTGATAAAAATAACAAATGTTATGAATTTCTACTAGCCTTTAGCATTGTGAGAAATGGGCCGGGCTAGTGTTAATTTTGATCCCTGTAGTCTTATGAATCCTATGTCTTCAATGGACATCCTTGTCTTTGTGCTGGTGCTGGTTATCAAATTGATGTCATCATTATTACATGCTACGTCGCCTTGTTTTGTCAAAAAATACACATATTTAACTGAACAATGTTTTGAGTTTTATTTCTTTTCCGTCCTGTATGAAGCAGGCAGGACAATCTTCTTCGGATTGACGGAAGTCCGTTGATTTATTTGTCCAGGGTCGTTTTAATTTGACCTGGACATGGTTTGTGGCCTGCAACCTGGGGGTCGTTCAAACACGCAAGCGACTTACCAAACTAGCCACTGTCTCACGAGTCACATGGACCGTACATGGGACAGGGGACCAGTTTAGCTAAGCGGCTTACTCAGCGCT
>JAUTBZ010141028.1:0-12800 GCA_032361785.1 Lepetodrilus galriftensis | reverse complement strand
ATGGAGACATGAAGTGTAATGGTTATTGAACACATTTCTAGCTGGATTGCGTTCTGCCCCGTGTATGTATGCCGCACGGTGAATTAACCCAGCGCGGGCATTTTTCCCCGTACTTTATATAAAGCCCTATTTGCTTCCCCTGTAGCTATAGGGTGCCAGAATAAATAGCAAAATAGTAAACGGGGCATCTTATAGCTACAGTTCTGCAGCTAGGTGGACTAGAGCTCAAGAGTGCTACACGAGTGCTACACGAGTGCTACACATGAGCTAGGCTCGAACACGGGACTGCAGCCTGGTTATCAGAAAGACTCGCTACCAAATAGACCACCGCTACTGTTTGCAGTGTTGAAATCACGTTGTCTTTAGATATCATTAGTTCTGGCATTGATCGTTTATAATATTGACATTCATATCATGTTGGTAGGGCGGTCTTATAATTAGTGTTTCTTTATCACGCCTAGCACCACGTGTCAACTACGTTTCGTAACAAATGTTTTCGATTTTTAATGATTTTTTAGAAGTAGAAGATTTTTCCAAAAATCATTAAAAATCATTAAAAATCGAAAAACCTTGTTACGATACGTCTCCCAAGGAATCAACTATTATAGCATGGTTTCACTATTTGTTGCACTGGGGACAGGCTTATGAATGTGAATTATGATGTTCTTTGATTTATATTGATACTAAATGACACTAAGTTTTTTTTCTGGTGGGGTGGGGTCGCCTTATTAGGGGTATTGAATTACCGGCATTCCTCGGCAAATTAACATCAAGGTCCGGGTAAAACAAATACCAGTTATATTTTATTGTTATACTTATTTTTCAATATTGCTTATTGAAATTAATATCTACTGGGATTAAATTAGCCTTGTAATGATTAATTATGGCATCATAAATTAATTGACCGCCAATTGTGGGCTTCCCATCTCGAAGTTAGTCTGCATTAGTGTTGTCATGCACCCATATTTAAAAAAAAAAAGGCTTAATGGCATTCGCCATTGAAGTATTACTTACCATATTAGTAAACAACTTTATTATGCTAAAACGTCAAGTTCTTACAACTAGATATACATTGAACATGTACCGTACAATGCTCTCGCAAATGCAACATTAACTATTTATATATACTTGTATTATAGTATATTGCTGGCGTAGACGTCTATGCCTATTCGATACAAATAATAATAATAATAATATATATATCAATACATTTCTTAATAAACATGTTCTACTAAGTGGGGAGGATTTCTCATACACATTTCCAAATCGAAGTTGGCGCGAAAATCATCACGTGATATGGGATATGGATCACGTGACGTAGGCAAAGGGACAGAGGCTGCTAGCTTGTAGACCCTAATAAATGGAATATACAGGCATTACACCGGCTAGTTTGCAGAAAATTTAACAAAATTTGATAGGAAAGAGTTCTTACCTCCGTTTGCTGCCATTCTAGACTTTGGGTTGCTCCCAAAAAATGGGCTTTTTACGAGAGGAAATGTTAGAAAATACGTTAAGACATTTGTCAAGTAATTGCAAAATCTAATCTCACGGCGTAATAATTTCCACAAATTAACCATTTCGTCCCTAGAATATAATCATCAGTCATTGTGCACAGAACACTTTCCCGCATTCTGATGTCGATATTCTTCTCAAAATACATGACTTGAGATCAAAAGCGCACTGGACTACAAGCTCTTTCAATATGGCTGCCGCGATCGACATTCCAGCCCGGTGTACTGTTCATGGCTAGATTACAACAACCCCCCTCTACAGCCCTAATGCCGCGACGCGAGTTTTCCTAGTCGATATAGTACAGCACGGGCTTTCAACTCGGAAAGCTGTGCACTGCAAAACGATTTCAATAGTCGCTCGGTGTCTGTGTGAGGGTAAAGGTACTCCTACATTTAGGTCATTTGCTCGGCCTAGCTTTAGCCTCACGACTGCTCGGCTGCCATATTGCCACTTTTGTCATAACTGTCGTTTGTTGTCAGTCTATTACGCGCTTATTTACCTATCAGTTGTCTTTATGCCATTTTGATCAGCAAGATGCCACGTTTTCAGATCAGGAAACATTGTGAGAATTGTCATCGTGGTCCTTTAATTATGTCACTAACGGTGGTGTAGGACAAAGGAAAAATCGATACGACATGAGAGTTTTTGTGTTAAAGAGTGTGTAGGCAGATGTATATGCATATTTGACTAATTTTTGGAATAGAATACTTAGATAACATCCCGGTAATCATTGCAATCACGTGATTTACGATCAAGCAAAACTGAAAGCTCTGGGTCGCCATTGAATACGCAGCGTCTGTACGGGGGAAAGTTGTACTTGTAGCATTGGTATATTGGGCGTTGATCGGTTTGGTAGCAAACAAGGGTGCGTCGTCACAGGCAAGCAAATTCGGCGTTTGTAAGCTTAATCTGCCTAGCGTACACTAGACTAACATAGGCGGAGATTCGGCCACTGCTTGTTTCGCTGCCCATCGACGGCACATCGGCAATCCGTTCGCCTCGTTGCCGCGGAGCTCCGACCTCCATTGTGGATGTGTACACGCACGGGGCCTAACGCAGGACACGTGGTCGCAGTAGTGAGGGCAATCTGGACGGGTATGGACGTTTCCCGGAGCTGGTCGTCGTCGGAGATTCTAGAGGCAATGCACGTGTTGTACATTGACTACCTATTCATCGAATTCCTGAAAGGAGTATGAGATGTGATTCGATATTTGGCCTACATTTGCTTCCTTATATGTAGGCATATATTTAAAAAAAATATTTAATTATATAAATAGAACCAACCTAGCTGTACATGTATCAGCAATCAGGAATAGAATGATAGAGAGTATAACCCAATAACGTAGTTGTTGACGTGATGTGAAGTAGCCTATATAAGAGCATCAGGTCGAGAACGGATTGAGCTGGGATTGAGGTCAAAGTGACCCAGCGTTCATGCCTACTTCTAACAATGCATAATGCCTATTAATGGCGTTTAATGAGTAATTTTGATGCCGACTCGAATCATTTCTGTTTGCAGGTCACCAACAGAAGTTAGCAATTTTGGTTAAACAGAGTGTTGAGCATAGATGGAAGATACGATCGCCGTTGTTGAGCCCTCGAGTAGGCCTACTACAGAATTTACTCAATACCGCTTGCTGCTCTACACCCGAATATATAACAGCTGATAACTCCCTACGGACCAACCCCCTACAGCTACAATGATGAATATACAGCATAGAGGTCACAGGTCGACTCGATTTACTTGCAGACCCATGCGCTCGCTCGCCGTATGATATGCGCACGCAGACACCATTGCTATATAGGCTACTACACAAGTATTTACATAGGCCTACTACGTAGTACATCAAAATCATATACATTATATAGTTAACCAGTGAAACTTGCCTATGTGAATGCGATGCGTATATAAATGTGTGTGTGTGTGTGTGTGTGCGCGCGCGCGCGTGTGTGTGTATGCATGTGTGTAAAGTTTGCTATAAGCTACATATGTCTAATGTATTGTTTTATTTTGCTTACACATAATAATACGTACATTGATAGTTGGAATTTGGAGCTGTCACAAAATGAACATCCCATACTATATAAAGTTTCATGACACAGTTTAGGACATGTTATATTGAAACGTGTTCCCACGACTACCAAGAATATGCACAATTTTAAAAAGAAATATTGCCAGGTTATTTCGGACATAACGTCGTATAGAAACTGTAGCAACGTCGTGAAAACGTTACGTGCTACCTGGGATATGGAAGTATTTCTTTTAACATTTATTCAGTGAATATCACAGATTCCGCCGATTAATTATCAACAAAGATGTATTATAACGTTAGCTTTAGTCTTCGTTAACTTTGGGTGTTCGTACAGTTCGGCAATGTTGCGAGTAGCCTATATCAAGCAAAGACGGAACAGGCGTGTACGACACAGCAATGTAGTGTAGCTGTCGGTCGTCAACATTGATAAGCAGGTTCATTTTGTTCATCCAGAAAGTTGACACTACCGTAAACCGATGGTTACAAAGAACTATCAAGATCCAAGATCACGATGATCTCGTGCAACTGCCTTCTACGTCTCTTGGTCTTGGGTGAGACGGGAACAAGTTATGGCACCAATGGCTTCCCAGACATCGAACGCGGTTTAATAGTGTAGACCTGGATTAAGTCTTGGTTTACGGAAACCCACACTCTTGGTTTAGCAAAAACTATATTATAGAAAACAGGCATACCAAAACCAGGTCCAGATGCGACAACCGTGAATTCTTCAGTTATTATGTAAAATTAACTTTCTGTATGAAATAAAATATCCTCATCATTGGTTGGTTCGTCACTAGGCCTATTGGTTCGTCACTAGGCCTACTGGTTCGTCACTAGGCCTACCAGGCACGAAGAGTTCATAGATTTATTATTGAAACATTGTAGATTCAATTCCGGTAAACTGCGATACGAGTGAAATAAAATTCTTGAATACAAATCTAAGCTTACGTTTCTAGAAAACACGGGTGCAGGGGTCTACCTGGAATATCCAAGCCAATGGCCATTTCGATCAGACTCGTTCGTGGTGCATGCATGGTCACCCGGGTATAGGCCCTACATGCCAATGTTCTAGAATGGCCATGTTACAGGTTACACATTATTGTTAACTTGGAAGTACATGCATGTGCCATTCAATGGAGTTCCATACATATACGGTCTTTACCGCGTCCGCAATAATAATGGAATACTAGTAGTATCATAACTGCATTCTCACGAATTATAAAGTAGCCTATTTTAAATTAAATTCCCTATTTTATCCAACACGTATATGCAATGCACGCGCAACATGTTTACATACATCGTACCAGGAATCAATGGAGATACTAAAGTAGTGATCCTTTCGATAGCATTGGTTTACATTAAAGGCATAATATCACAGACATTTATGGTTATTTTGGACTAGTTTTTAGCTATAACTGCAAAGTACATTCACTTGACATATACATAAAATCATGTTTGTAGGCCTACTTCCAAAAGGCTTTCCACCGCTGTGCGTTTGACAAATATTCACTGCAACCCTACCCGCGACTCTTAAGAGTCGGGTTTAAATCAAATAGGGCCAACGACTTCTTTATACATGATGCAAACGGACATAACTCTGTTTGCTCGCACCAAATAGGTCCAACGACTTCTTTATACATGATGCAAAGGGACATAACTCGGTTTGCTCGCACGTTTCTTCTTAAAACAGTGATGCATCAATGACAAGATAAATAGCAGAACGTTCCCCTATTTAATATAAAATACGATTTGTTTTATAACTATCGAGTGCTGGGGGATAAGTACATCAGTAAATAACAACTTTTGGGTGGATAAATCAAGCGTAATTAGTCCGAGATCTAAATTCGTTTGTCCGATTAAACAGGTATATCAACTGCGATATTATGCCTATAAATAGTGAATAATATGGATTTGATTACGTTATCTACTAGTGGTACCGAGCACTGTCGTTTTATTTTAATTCTTGCGAGCATTATTAGGACCTACATACTAGTAGGTATATAGGCTACAATACGGTCCCGACGTTGATATTTCCTCCTCGTTCTCTACTCTAGCGCAGATGTAGCCTAGTCCGTCAAGAGTTGTCTGCCCGTAGATACTATATCGATTAATAAAACAATGCCAACACTAATAGTATAATGTTTTATTTACATTTGATTTGATGGTGGTTCTTTATACAGTAGTGAGATAGTGAAACCACCTTGATCAAGAGACTCGACCACAATTCAAACTGAAAACTGTGAAAACATCATTTGATTTTTGCAAACAGACTCAGCATAACAATGTTTGTAATTACTATAATAATTTATATTGAAAATGCATAAACAAATACATTCAGCATTGACACTAGCACTACTTTCTTTAAATTCCAGAAATATTGTTGCAAGAGAAGAAATATGTATTGATACATACAATATGCATACTGTTTTATTAGGCATGATCAGAATAAGAACATGTTTTGAGATACCATATAAATATGTAATATACAGTAACACCAATAAATGCATTTAGTCTTAAAAACTGACTGGCTGTTGTGGTTTTCTGCCATTTCCCAGTTACACTGTGGCATTTGTTATGTTAGAGAAATAACTGAAACAACTGTTATAGTAAGATGAGCAATGAATTGTTTTATAAAAATTAGCAATGTCTTATTTCAGACAGAATTGCGAATTCATTTATAAACAAGAGATACTTAGAAGCAGTACAACAGTTTGAAATATAATTCCACTTCCGTGAACAATATTTACATACATGTACAGTAAAATGCGATGGTCTTTAGTTTATGAATTAATTAATGTTTTACGTCGCAGCGGGAATATCTCACCCATAGGCGACGATGTCTTAAGTAGTAGAGTGTAAATGTGGAAAAGGTCGAGTAATGCCATCAAAACCAGTAGCTCAGGATTCCTCTAACCTTCACCGCTGACCATAAGAGAGTTTGATATGGGTTTGGTCACAGGGGAAGCCCATATAAAAAGTGTCTGCAGGGAAAGATTAGAGGAATCTCGAGCAACATAACCATTTATACTGTGAAATACGGTATAGACAATACCCAATATTGTATGGTGGCATTCAGTCTCCTCAAATCCTATTGGAAACTGTTCACTTGCACAGAGCGAGTTATTGTTTTATGTCACAGTGGGAATATTTCACCCACATGCGACAACATTTTCACAGAAACAGCGCCGCAAGTTCAAATATTCTTTTGCTTAATTTGTACAGGCGAATGAATGGAAATAACATGACAGACTGCCTAAGAGGTGATAATTTAGGGCATAGAGTGATGAATCTTGGATTTTCAGCAAGGGGTGGGAGCATAGGAACATTAACACCATATGAACCAACACTGACTAAGAGCTGGGACACTTTTCAAAATATTATATGTAAAGGGGGAAAAAAACGGATGGGTGGGTGAGGTGGTCGGGATGAGTGTGGACTACAAGCCCTCATATACAGCCAGTGACGTTTCAATTTGCATACCGTAATCTAATAGTAAAATCAAATATTGGCGATGAATGGAATCCTAATTTTTGACAAAGAAATACTGAACAATTTGATCAATGTACATACATGTATATAACATCACTGGGTTAGTGACATAATGACAGCAATTAGACTTATGAATGGACAACGGAAGCTTTCTTGTCGGTGAAGAAGCTCCTGAGGACGAACACTTGGCCAATGCCGATGAGCAGAATTACGGCCGACTGTCCTATAGACCAGTATGTAATAATTTCGCGAAGGTTCTCCGCGAATATCCGTCCAGTTCCCTCCCTTAGCTTGAAGTGGTTTTGTTGATTGCTAACATAGTTGAGAAGATCGTGAACTGAATACGTGTAGGTTTCCATCTAGAAGAGAACATCACATCGTGAAAGCATAACAGTCATTGAGTGAATTATTGTTTTACAGTGCCAGTGGGGATCTTTCACCTATAATAAGAAAGTTAAAGAAACCATGGGTAATAATCTGGTTATATTTCACTTGGAAAACATGCACCAATTGGAAATCATGCAGAGTTTCTGTTTGAACTTCAGCTCTTCACTTTAGTCGAATGTCCTGGGTATCGTTTCTGTAAGTTCTCATATCTACCCAAGACCATAAGGACTCTCATAGCCATCTCTAACATGGGGATCGTGCACGTACAAGATCTCACTATGGTCTCGTAGTGGATACGAGAACTTCGAGAAAAAATACCCTGGCTCTAGCAATGACACTACCCGACTATAAACATGGCCTACATGGTTATGAAACAATTTTGAGTATGCTTCCATGCTCAACTCAATGTTTTGTCCACAAATCAACACCCAAACATTTGAGTTGAACACGATATCATACTCAAAATGTGTTTTGTAGACCTAAATCTTTCCATGCAAACTCTGAGTATATAAACACAGCTTCAAAAGAATTTTGTAAACATCTTGCTATATTATTCTATCACCAAAGCATTCTTTGACATCCACTATTCACCTTAAATACAGATTTCTTTCTCACAATATACTGGGGAAAAAATAAACAAATATAATAAATAATTCTTAGATTGATATAGGATGCCACAAACAGTATTCAATCTGATAAAACTAAAAGTTCAAATTCTTGGTTTAATTATTCTTCATAGAATACAAGAATAATTAATTCCCTTGCGATGTATTTAACATTATTAACATAAATAAAAATAAAATAAAAATATGAAAAAGCCCTGATGATGATGATCAACAAAACTTCAACGCACGCAATCAATGGAATTATACAAATGAACAACAGTCTCACATACGACAAAGATGTAAATACAGAGTATCAAAAAATATATACATAATGGTCTACCCCTCTTCAGCAATGTAATTAAAGCTAAATATCGGTTCATTTCTCGTCCCCACAACATTTGAGTTCTGATTCGAGTGTTTGCCCCAATGACCTATTGTGAACCCTGACATTAGCCAATCAGATAGCCTCTGACCAAATCTTGATTGTGCTTTTTGACTAGTATATGTTTCTTAATATCTTAGAGCACTTGGTCTGGCTATATAGCCAGTCACTGTAGACTGTTACCAGTGCATAACTTACAGTGTGTTTGCAACGAGGACCTATTTGATTGTCAATAAATTAGCATTACATGTACTTGGGAGTCCATGAATTAACAGATGAATGGAACAATTTGGATGTCATTGGATTTTGGTTCAATGTCATTGAATCTTAGTTGCGGGGACCAAAAAGAAACAAGATTACATTTTTAATTAGATTGCCACCCTTGGTCAAATCATTATATGTCTACTGTGGACAATACCACTGGAAACAATGGTGCATTTCCACAAGGCATTGTTTATTTAACCCTCTCCACACTGGAGGCAATCAAAGATGCCCTAAAGAGCTGTGTCTGTGCATAATTCAGCAGGAAGAGGGTTAATTAAACGGACAGCCACAGAGCAGGGCTCCAGACTAACATTATGAGTAGCAAAAGCACCAAATGTGCTAAATGTTAAAAAGTAGGTTGCCCGCAATGCAACTTAACTTGTCCATGTACATCGGGCATATGCTAGTCTAAAGCCTTGCAGAGTATTCATAAATGATTTAACACTATTACCATATAATTACGAGATATGTTATGTTACAAATATCTGTATCCACCAAAGCATGTTAGAGTATGGCACAATTCAAGACCTCTAGATTTTTTTCCATTATTGTTTCTTAACAAAGGTTATATATTATGATGACTAACGGTAAGTTTCTTTTTTTGTTTATGTAACTTGTTAATTGTATGTTATTTTAATTCATAACAGCAATCTATAAATAATCATTTGACAAAAGAGTAACCAGTAGACCATAACAACACTTCTGACCAAACTACAATCAATGTAATACTAATACAACGACATACTGTAGAACATCATTTTGTCAACTATACTTAGAAATGAAACATTCTGGAAAATTATTGGTACCGGTACTTGCAAAATACTAAATAAATAATCATTAGGAAAATGGTACACTTTAAAAAAAATTCTTCACTACTGGTAAAAATAATATCTATACAAATCTATTTGCGTTCAGATCTATTTGTATGCCAATGATTTCTAGAAGTACAGTTGTTACGTCAGTTATCAAAAATGCTCTAATTTATTTGCAGTGTCCTTGTAGAAAAAAAGTCACACATGTGATTTCAAAATAGATGATAATTACCTAAATACTTATTCTGGATAAAAAATCTGATATAAATCCAGGATGAATTACTAAATGAGCTACACAAATTTGAACATCCTAACATCACACAAGATCATGTCGTCATTTTGTGCTTGTCAGTGAAGAAGCTCCTCAAAACGAGGATCTGTCCAATTCCAATAATGACTATGATAACGGACTCTCCGATGGACCAAAACATGACGCGCTCGTTAAGTTCTTCTGCGAACACTCGACCGTGCGCTTCCCTCAACCGGAAATGCGTTTGATAATCATCGACAGTTTTCAAGTCCTCGTGGATGTTCACGGATGAAGTTTCCATCTATAAAAAGCAGAAGGAAAAACAGGTGTGACGTCACTTCCAGACACCAGACGCAGGACACTGATGTCTGGGGTGACGGTCGTACAAGCAGAACATTGTGAGAATTTTGCATATTAAAAACACCACCAAGGCACCATATACCATGAGTACAGAAACGCAGGATCACACACCGGTAACACAGGATAGCATAGCATAGCACCAAAGGGGATGTGTTCACTGTTCAGCTGCACTACATTTCACTACACTAAACTACATGCTACTATTCTACAGGGTAGTGCTCCTTTCTAATGTCCAGTACATGTGCTGTCTGTACTTTCTGTCCGGGACATGTCCGAGACATGTGTGGTTAGAAAGGAGCAACACCGCGCAGTGTACTTTCTGTCCGGGACATGTACCAGCGAAGACGGCACAGTACACAATCCAACATGGCTGCCACTGGCAATTTACTCTGTGCTGTGCTGGCTCACTCAATTCTAAAGAACAGAACATGTACTAGACATGTACTGGACATTAGAAAGGAGCACTACCCAGGCATCAATGTTAGCGAATGTTACCTTTCTGACGTGCTCATGATAGGATGCACTGTCTGTAGAGTGGCAATACAGTCTTATCAGTACCAACCAGTGCTTGCAGGTTTACTGCAACATTCAGCGCTACGTATGTTGCGGCTTTCCTCCTGCCTTAAACTGACATGTGATATCATTGAAAGAATCTTGAAAGTGGCTCAAAACCCCCCAATTTAAAGATTAAATTATAAAATTAAATTAAAATAAAAGATTCCAAATAAAGTCCTACCAGTTTTTCTATATTTCTATTTGTTTATTAAGTAATAATTATATCCTAGTGGTCAATTATGTCCTATTACCAGCTGACCTGGTATTTTCTCAATTACAGGTTTGAAGCAAGTGCCGCGATGTATGCAGAGACTCAGAATTCCTTCGAGGAGATCGCACTCAAATTCATCCGACTGCCGAAGAAAGACGCGTTGAAGACATTTGTACACAAGAAAGTGACGTCTCTACGACCAGGCGTAAGTTCTGTTGCCATGGTTACTAGAAAATAAATCCAAATTGAGGACAGAAAAAAATCTAATTTGAAAAAAAAAAAAAAAAAATGTCTAATCAAATAGGGTGGGTGAAACAACATGGCATAAATTAAAGGCCCTATATTGTTTTTAATTTTGAATTAATTTTTAAATAATAATAATATTTTTTTAACTTTTCTAATTCTTAATTCACAGGACAAGGCACAGATGACTATGCTTGTCACGTGGCTGATAGAACTTTATCTGAACCAGCTCGGAGAGTTGAAGGAGCAAGGCCTTGACGAAACCGACGAATATAACTACGTACAAGAAGAGCTGAGAAAGTTCATGGGTCAAACTCGGGTCAAGGTACAGTATTGAGGAGAAAACAAAATCATGAAATCGTATAAAGTCAGTTTTTTGTAAATAATAAGTTCAGTCCCATATTTATATGCAATGTATGCTCAATGAAATTCATTTGGTGCCAGTAGCATTTTTGAATGTATAAAAAATAATAATTATATTATATTATGTACAAAGAACTTCTAATTGTCTACAGGCCACAGGGACCTCAAGCCCGAATTATTTCTTTTGGTAGAAATTTTCCCCCACTCCCACCCCAGTAGAAAACTTCCCCTACCCTCACGCTCAATCCCAACCCCAAAATTGTCTGCCGGCCCTTCATGTATATCTTTCAGTATATAGTCAATGTAGTTCATTTGTTCACAGGAGACGGTGTCCAACAATCGCGGTGTGGTGTACGATCTTATTGCCAGTCACGGAGATGTCGAAGACATGGTTTTCTTTGCTGTACTGATGAAAGGTAATGCCCCTTAATCTTCATTTAAAATACCACTAAGCCCCACCAATCTAAGTAATTCATGGGGGCAGATGATAGCGTAATAGTAGAACTATGGTCCCTCTTTAAAATCCCGTCCCGGGAGCCCGACATCAATGTTCGTGAAAGTTACGTTTCTGACGCTATATTAATAGGATGCATTGTCTGTAGAGTGTCAATGCAGAGATCATGCTTGGTCTGTTGCTCGCAGGTTTACTGCAATAATCAGCGCTACGGATGTTGCAGGTTTCCTCCTGCCCTAATCTTGACAAGTCGTGATATAAGAGAAAGAATCTTGGAAGCAACTCTATACAAAATAGAAATAAAAATAAAAATAATATTTAAGAAAATATTGTTTTTTTAAAGAAGTAAATTATGGTAATCACATTTTCAATTTAATAATTCTTCAATTTAATATTGTCTTGTATGAGTCACATACAGAATCTATCAGAGATGTGTATGTTTCAGATTACGAGAGAGTCATCAGCCATCACATCCAACACGAAAATTACAGAGGCGCTCTGGATGTGTTGAAGAAACAGGTGAGATACTTTCATTGCCCCAGTTGTCGTGGTTACAAAGTGTAAATAATTTTGTTATGACCCTAAAAATACGAACATGACCAATCTTTTTTAATCATACATTTTCTAATTATTCGACCTATCATTTTCTTTTCCATACAATTTTAAAAAAGAAAAAAGAAATATGTTTAATCTTTCATTATTTACCATTTCATTTACAACCATATTTTATACTTTAATTTTGTTGTCCCTAACCATATGAACACATAATAAAACCCCAATTCAAAACAAAAAATAAAAAATTCAAATACTGTAAATCATAAAACTTTAGCGTCATTAAACTTTAACGACCGGCGGATTATCGACGTATTAGCGACATAAA
>JAUTBZ010141017.1:0-12802 GCA_032361785.1 Lepetodrilus galriftensis | reverse complement strand
GGCGCTATAAGTACAAGTTCAACGGTAAAGAAAAACTATTAACGATTGGACGCTATCCAGATATAGGCTTAAAAGTTGCCAGAGAAAAGCAAAGTCAGGCTTATATGTTGATAGCATCGGGCATTGATCCAGCACAAAAAAAGCAAGATCAAATATCAAGCCAGAGAAAAGAGCTTGAAACAGGAAGGAAATTTAAAGAGGTAGCACTTGAATGGGCTAACTATAAAGCAATGCCTGGAACTAAACGCTGTTGGAAGCCTTCACACAAGCTAGCTGTAATCAGGTCGTTAGAATCAGAAGTGTATCCCCTTATTGGTGACAGAGTGATAAGCACCATAGAAAGATTAGATATTGATGCTGTTATTGACCCCATTTTAGAACGTGGGGCTTTAGAGGTAGCAGATAGGGCGCTACAGCGGATTGATGCTGTTTTCAGATATGGCATATATAAAGACTGGTGTAAGCACAACCCAGCCAGCGGTAAATCTGAATACATGCCTAAACGCAAAGTTAAGCATATGAAGCACCTTACTCTGGATAATCTCCCAGCCTTTTTACACGACCTTGATAATTATAAGGGCGATTTTATCTGTATGTCGGCTGTCAAGTTTGTGCTGTTTACCTATGTAAGAACCAAAGAAGTTAGGTTTTCCACATGGGATGAAATAGACCTAGAGAAAGGCTTGTGGGAAATTCCAGAAGATAGAATGAAGATGAAAATAAGCCAGACGGTTCCGCTATGCCGTCAAGCTATTAGCCTATTGGAGTCTGTAAAACCTATCACGGGTAACAGCAAGTATATATTTGCTTCACTTATCAATATGAGCCAGCCCATATCAGAGAATGGGATGCTGTCTGTTATCTATCGCATGGGCTATAAGGGAAAAACAACCATTCACGGCTTGCGCGGTACATTTTCAACAATCGCAAATGAAACCTTAAGATTTAGAAGGGATGTTATCGAGGCATCATTAGCGCACAAGGTTGATGATCCAGTAAGAGGGGCTTATTGCCATGCTACCTATTTGGAGGAAAGAACGGAAAACGCACAAGTATGGGCTGATTTTCTGGATGGTTTGAAGCAGGGAGCTGATGTGATACCGATTAGGAAACAGGCTTAAGGTGTTTCACGGCTGTTACAAGCTCTTGATGATTATTTCTACAAAGAAAAGTAAATATTGATTATAGTTTAATCGGGTTTAGTATTATTATGTATTAGAGTTCATTGAAGAAAAAAATGAACCAATAAAGATCAGACGCAAAAAAGGACTAGGTGGTACAAACACCTAGTCCTTAGATTTTGCTCTGATTTTTATCATCCGAAAGACAGAAAGACAGAACAAGCAATAGGTAAGTAAACTTACATACCGCTGATATTATATTATCACGTTCAGTATTATGAACGCTAAATATATTTAGGATTTTAATCCTAATGCTTGTTCCTTTTAATTTATATTAGGAATAACAATGAAAACAGATAATGAATGTAACACCTCAACACCATCCCCCCAAAACGCCAAAAAATACTACAGAATCATAAGAATGAAAGAGGTTCTGGAAAAAACAGGGCTTTGTAAAACCACTGTATACAGCCTCATCAAGCAAAATAAATTCCCAAAACAGGTTCAAATCTCAGAAAGGGCGGTGGGCTGGAATCTTCATGATGTAGATGCTTTTATTCAATCGCGCAAAGTAGTCTAGGGGAATACCAATGAATAAAAAATCAAGCCTGAATACTCAGGACAATATACCTACGCCCACCGATTTTGTATTGAGAGATGATTTTGCAAAATATGCCTTGATGGGATTTTTAGCAAGGAATACCCATGAAGGCTACATAGTACGGGATGTAGCTATGCAGTGTTATCAATATGCTGATGCTATGTTACTGCAAAGCAAAATTGCTAGAAAAGGGGATGGGTTATGACAACCACAAAAAAGGGGAGCCGTGGAAGCTCCCCCAATACTGATTTAACAAGTGCATTATACACACCCTCACTCTCTCAGGCGATTAGTGACTTCCAAGACGCGGTGTATTCGGACTTAAAAACCAGACCATCGGTTGATAAATTTGGTGAATTAATCCGTTTTCAGATTACTGGTGATAAAAGCGGCTCTAAAAATGGCTGGTTGATATTCCACACAACCCCGATATTTTCCGCTGGGTACGGCTCATGGAAAACAGGGCTTAACAGCACATGGACATATAAAACACACGAAAAGCTATCATATTCACAACAGCAAGAATTGAAGCGTGTTATGGCTGAAACTAAAGCCAAACGAGAAGAGGAACAGCTCAAGAAATACCGTGAAGCTGAAGCAAAAGCCTTATCAATTTGGGGTCGATCTAAGCCAGCCAGAAGTAATCACAAGTATGCTGTCTCTAAAAGAATGTCAGTACAGGGCTTGCGACAGTTAAGGAATTCTCTAGTAATTCCACTGTTTCAGGGGGGCAAGATTACCAGCCTTCAATTCATAACTGAGGATGGTACTAAACGGCTCTTAACAGGCGGCAAGGTGCAAGGTTCTTGCTTTATTTGGGGCAATGTTCGCGCTCCCTTTGATGTTTGTTTTATCGCCGAAGGCTGTAGCACCGCGCATAGCGTGTATGTGCTAAGTGATTACAAGCCCGTATTCGCGGCTATTTCAGCAGGTAATCTTGAACGTGTGGCTGTTGC
Organism: Lepetodrilus galriftensis; assembly: GCA_032361785.1. NCBI lineage: Eukaryota > Metazoa > Mollusca > Gastropoda > Lepetellida > Lepetodrilidae > Lepetodrilus > Lepetodrilus galriftensis. The sequence goes on along the minus strand of JAUTBZ010141017.1, from coordinate 10,124 downwards.
TGTCCGTTCAAAGTGGCCTGATGTCAAAATCATTTTAGCGGCTGATAATGACTGTCAACATAAGGGTATGAATGCTGGTGTAGAGTTCGCCACAAAAGCAGCTAAGGCTTGCGGTGGTGAGGTTTCAATACCTTCATTACCTGATGGTTCAAAGTGTGACTGGTGCGACCTTCGCTTAAAAGCAATGGGGGTTAAGTCATGAGTGACAAGCCAACGATTGAGGATGTAAAAGCCCAACTATCGCAGACTGATGAAGTTAATCAGGATGGTATCAAGGCGATTATCGAGAATGCCATTAAACGTGTTGACTCTGGTGATGTACAGGCAGTATTTGAACCATCTGTAATTGATTCTATAAAAGAATTGCGTGATATTGATGAAGCAATTTATGGAGGGTATCGAATTAGACTAGAGCAAGGGTTTAAAAAGCATAAGGTAACAGGCTTACAAAGATTAGATAAAGTCACAAAACCACCACCAAAAAAGAGAGGTGAGGGTGAGGCGCGAGAATCGGCTAGAGGTCATCAGGTGGCTGGTCTTATAAGGCAAGATGCAGAACTCTTTCATTCCCCTGATGGTGAGTGCTGGGCAAGATGCAGAATACAGACCGCTGATGAATCAGATAATGGACATTATGAAGTTCATAACCTGAACTCAGAAGGTTTTAGGGATTATGCAGAATATTTATACTGGAGCGAAACTGAGGGGGGTATAGGTGATGCCGCAATGAAGGACGTTATTAATAGTTTGCGACCACCAGCTAAGTTTGAAGGTATGGAGAATGAGGTGCATATCAGGTGTGCCAGAAATGAAGATTCAGTTTATATTGATATGTGTAATGATAACTGGCAAGTAATCAAGATAGATGAAACAGGCTGGAAAATAATGGAATCTGGCGATATTCCAGTTATGTTTAATCGTTCTAGCCATATGCGACCACTGCCAGAGCCAGAGAGAGGTTATTCTTTAGAATTATTATGGGATATTTTGCCTGTTGAGGATGATTATACTAAACGAATGCTGATTGTATGGATGATTGACTCTATGTTAGTCGATACAAAATATATGATGCTGGAACTAACGGGCATAGCTGGCAGTGTAAAGTCAGGTACGCAAGCAGTTATAAGAAGTTTAGTAGACCCAAGTGAGGGTGCATTACTAAACTATTCAGGTGAAATAAAAGATATACCAGTAATTGCGCGACATAGCCATATAGTTTCATTTGAAAATATGTCATCAATGTCTCAAGCCATGAGCAATAAGTTTTGTACCATGCTGACAGGTGGGGCAAGTGGTACTAGATCATTGCATACTACGCATGATTTGGCATTGTGGAGCATAAAGCGGCCTATTATGGTCAATGGTATTCCTGATATTGTTACTCAGACTGATTTACTAGAGAGGACAATTAATCTAAAAATGCCGCTTGTTGATGTTTACAAAAGCGATCAGATACTAACGAAAAAATGGGAAGAAATGAGGCCAAAGGTGCTAGGTGCTTTGTATGACCTGGTATCTAAAGTATTGGTTAATTTAAAGGCATCAACAATTATTGAAAGCAGTGATACACGACAGGTTGATTTTCTTCGTACTGGGCAAGCTGTCTATGATGCAATGGATATAAAAGAACCGTTCCTAGATTCCTATAAAGAGCTGATGGGGGAGCATATACAGCGAGGCATTGATAATTCCCCTATAGCACAAGCGATCATTAACAAACTATCGAAAGAAAATGGATTTTTTGAAACGACGGTAAAAGGTTTATTGGGCGATCTTTCAAATAATATTACAGGGGTAAAGCCTGAATATGTCGATTCCTCAAAGTGGCCTAAAGATTCGTATGGGGTACGGGAAGAATTAAAAATGATAACGGGTACTCTAAAAAAGCGAGGTATCACCATTACTCGTAGAAAATCAGATGGTGTTAGGCGGATAGCCTTCTCAGATGTAAATGATATAGAAGTATGACTAGGTTTATACCTGTTATCCGCGCTCTTTCTCATGGGCGCGGTGTTTCTTTTCGTGTTGATTATCCTCATAAACTCATAATTACAGCATCATCAACGGTTATGAATAGAGTGGATTTATCCACGTTGAAAGATAACAAGCACCTGTTTATCAATAGTCTTCCAGTAGGTTATACCGTAACTACAGAGCAGATATTAAAAGCCATTGAAGATTATAAGCGCAATATTGCCACTATGAGGGAGCAAGGGCATACAGGGCAATGTGAGGCTGATGCTAAGGCGCTGCCACTCATGAGGGAATATATTCGTTCTCTGGTGACTTGATTTCCCCCCTTTCCCCCTTTTTATATAACGCCAATAGAGAGATGATAGGCGGTCGTCCTCAAGCTGACCTGTAAAAGCAAATATAGGGTAATGATAGGTAACTCTATATATTCTTTTTTTTCTTTTCCATTTTTGGAATATAAACCCTATCGTCCCATCGACCCTGTACCTTATAAATTAATATAAATCATTTAGTTACTCAGGGTCGATGGGCTTTTATATCGACCCTGTATCGACCCTGTATCGACCCTGCAATAGGGTCGATGGAATGATATAGGGACGATGAATTTATTGGCATCGACCCTGATTAAGTTATTGATATTAATATGTAAAGCAGGAACAGGGTCGATAGGGACGATGGCACAATGTAAGTATTAGGGGAGGGGTAGGTATAAACTTCCAGCGTTTGTTTTTCTACTACCTTTGCCCCGTGATATTTTTATGGATTGGGAATTGTAAAATAGAAACCCATAGTCGGCCCATCTAGATAAGTATCTGATAAATATAAAAAAGGTACTACAAGGCTATATTTTGTGGTGCGGGAAAATGCGAACCCCTTGGTTTTCCTTATTATCAATATTTTTTAGGCAATCCCTCCTTTTTACGGGCACTTTTCCCCGTGTGGGTGCGCTCATTGCCAGTATTCAATATGTTGGGGTTGTCGGGTTGGGCTTACAGGTGATAAAGCCAGCTTATTACAATACCAATCTGCCCTGTATTTGGCGACTATAAAGAGGGGGAGAGGGGCGCGAAAGTATGCACGGCTAAGGGTTTATAGGGATGGTTGCTTAGAAATGATCTGAGGGAGACAGAGGATATAAAACGCACCACACCACACCATTACATTGATTAACTATTGCGGTCTATGCCATCAGTTGCACTGGAGCGGTAGCCATACATAATGCTGGAATTGAATAGGGCCTTGCTGGTTAGCAGGGCTTTTTTGTGGGTGTTATTTCTTCATTAACTTTTTAAATTCTTCTCTGGCTACACGTCTGGCTATGGCTTCATAGTCCTGATTATCGGTAGTCTTATTTTTCATATCGTAGGCAAATTGAAGCATTGCGACTATCTCACCATTTAAAGTACGGTGATTATCTTTTGCTGATTTATCAATCTGTTGCTTTAATTCAGGGGGTATCCTGATTTTCAATTGTGGGTCTGTTCTGGTGTCTTTTTTAATCATGGGTTTAATTATGAACCATAACAGGCTTGACAACAACAAACCCTATGGGTGTATAATTAAACCCATAAACAATAAAGAGGAAACAGCATGGCACGTTCACAAATAAAATTAAGAGTCCCTGTTGAATTAAAAGACTGGGTTAAGGGAAGGGCTAAAGAAAATATGCGCCCCATGAATTCAGAGATTATCCTGTTGCTTCAAGCAGTGAAGGGACAAATAGAAAGAAAGGAGAAAACACAATGAGCATGGATGAAGTTAAGGCAATGAAAAAGCAGATAATAGCCTTGAATAAGGAATCAGCAGAAATTATGAAAGAGGTGAAACAGTTATTTAAGAATGGGAAGCAAGATCAAGGTTTAGAGCTGATTGAGAGGTCAAAAGAGATAAATGATGAAGCAATGAGTTTAGGCTTTGATGTACTGGAAAAAATAGGCAAAAAGTAAAAAGCCTCATTGATGCTACTAACATCAACAAGGCTTCTGGCTCAAGTGCTACTAACACTTAAAGCCTGATTGTTAAACGCTCCAAACTACTAAATAAGAAGGTATTAACCTGATGAATGATAAAACAAATGGCTCTAATACGCCACCTTTCAAGATAGCCAGTGATACTTGGTTATCTTCACAATCAGCAATCGCTGATATTAAGCAGTCAATCAAAAACAAAACCAGCGAGATACAGAACAAGCAGGTTCGCCTTGCTGTAATCGCTGAATCAATCGACGCTGAAATTAAATCTATCAATGACTCTATAGACGGTTTGGAAAGCTTGCTCTATCTACAGGATAAGGCGCAAGCATTCGCGTGTGAGGCTATGTATGAAGCTCTAAGTGGAGGTGCTAAGTAATGCCTTCCATTAATATCAAAAGAGTTGAGCAGGTTCTTATCACCAATAAGCATGAGCTGTTAGAAGAGCATGACTTTGATAATTGGATTGATGCCTTTAACTACCTTGAAAGGGAGCTAGAACAAGAGCTTTCATCTTTTCACCGTCAAGCCTTCATAGATAATCCATTCACTGCGACCAATGCGGCTAATCAGATGGTGGATAAAGGTGGAGCGGCTTACCTTGCAAGGGTTCTTTACATTGTGGAGGTGGGGGTATGATTCAGCAAATTACTTGCTCATGTTCTGCTTACTCATTCCCCCATCGTGTTACATCTGGGGCTTGCACTGGCTCTGAGTGGGTTACTTCATATCAGCTTACAGATGGTTCTGCTTGTGGCTCTTGTTCGTGCATGAATAACTCTGAATCAGGGGCGCAAGGTGAGAGATTCAATACTTGTGATGTAGAGCAACAGCTCGAAAGCATTAAGCATTGTGAGGCTTACCAAGATCATTTGCATAGCCAAACCAGTGTAAGGCTTCCTATCTCTATTGATAGCCTGTTAAGTGCTGGCTGGGATAGATTTGGAGGGGCTTACTAATGCACATAGATACCCTTTCAATGACGGGTAAGATTGAAGATCTTCATTACTCGCGCCTCCACTGGCAACAAAACTTCTTAAGAATCCTAGATATTCACCACCAGGTAAAAGGTGGAGGTTTCAGGTTCATGAGTGAGCTTACCCATATTCAAACAGAGGACTTCTTAAGGGCTTACTTTAAGGAGGTTTTCCATTGTGACCTTGTTCGTAATGAAGCGGGTAAGAATGGCTATGAGCGTTCATACAGTATCTATCATGGCGTATTTCATAAAGCGGCTGGCTTTGTTGCCTTCGGTGGTAACAGAGAAACCTATCAGTTTTATATCAATGGTGAAGGGTGCGCGATTCTTAAGGACAAGTTTGTTCATCTGTATAACACGGCTCAATTTTTCAATATGAAGCTGACAAGAATAGATATTGCTCAAGACTTTTTTAACGGGGAATTCACTGTAAAGAATGCCTTGTCTGGTTACGAGAAAGGTTCTTTTCAAAGCTCTAAGCGTGGTCGTAAACCGACAGCCCAATACATTGATGATATGGGTAGTGGTACAGGTAAAACGCTTTACGTGGGAAAGCTTGCCAGCTCTGGGCGTGAAGTTTGCGTTTATGAAAAAGGTAAACAGCTCAAGAGTTCAAAGTATCCAAAATGGGTACGCTGGGAATTAAGGCTAGGCAAGCGAGATAGGGTTCTACCACTAGACCTGCTTATTAACTTTCAATCTTACTATCAGGCTGAGTTACCTATCTTGAATTACATCTGCAAGGGGCTTGACCTTATTACCCATGCTGTTAGCTCATTACGTGCAAAGAAAGAACGTGTACAGGCTGATATGAGCCATTTAATTAATTGGGCTTCAATCATGTATGGAAAATTATTCAATGTCATGAGAGAGGCAAAGGGGATGACTGATGAAGCCATTGTTCAAGCTCTGGTGAAAGATGGCGTACCTACAAGGCTGGTGATATGAGAAAAAACAGCCCTTTCCCCCCGTTAGTAATACGGGGGGTAAATAAGAGCGAAAAAATACGATAAACCCTTATACAAGCTACATCTACAAAGATTTTATAAAAATAAAAACCACAAACAATAAGAATAGGAAAAATTATGAATAAGAAATTATTAGGACTTTTAGTAGTGGCATTGATTGCCATTGATATTAATTACTCTCTGGCTCATGCAGAGGTAGTGCCAGAGACACAAGAAGCTGATTCTGGACGTTATGCGGATTTAGGTTATGAGGGCTGGAATATGTCGGAAAGCTTAGACCAAGAACCGTTACCTGTATGGGTTCTTATTGCTGAATCAACTAATCAAAATGGGGAAAAATAATGAATGACTATAAGTTTTGGGCTGCTATCTCGGTAGGCTTGCTGGCAGTCTGGATAGGTATTTTGTTCATCTTGGCGGTGGTGTCATGAGCTTCAACGATGATCACCCTTCGTATTACGGAGGCAATGAATACTCTACTACCGACAAGATAGAAGTGTATCGAGTACCTACCCTATCGGAGCTTGATAACAAACGATTCAGCTATGTGCAGCTTGCTATTCGTTGTGTTATTTGGGCTTTTTATATTGCTGGTATTGCTCTTGATGCACTACTGGCAAGCACCACGACAAGCGCGGCTTTGTACTGGTTGCCTCTGGTGTTGATGGGCTTTTTCTTTGCATGGGTTCTTGATGGCTGGATTGTCGAAGAAAGATTGTATTCAGCTCTGGCACTGGCGGTTCCCTATGCAGTGCTGATTGATTATGTAATGAGTTACTAACGACAAATAAAAAAATGCCCGTCAAGGTGTTCGATACCAAGACGGACTTCACAAAAAGACTAAATAAATTAAAAGGCTAGTCAGTTATGAGTATTAAAAATAGCAGTAAAAAGAGTAATAAAACAAGCGTTAATTTCAACGTAAATATCGACCCAAAACTATCAAAGGGTGAAATTCTAAAGCGGTATTACAGCAATCGAAAGAAACATTATTTCTATGGTCTGGTGTCGTTCCTGATGACAGCCATGTTTTATATTGAGTTTACAAGCCCTTCGTGGATACATCGTATTACAGGTGGCTCATTATCTGATGCAGTGGCTTCTGGTGCATGGGCTTTTCTTGGTTTGCTATTTAGCGCGGTAATCACTGCCTTAATAATGCACGCGCATTCAACAGACAACAGACAGTGGAGATATGGGGCTTATGCCATGATTCTTATCTTGTCTACAAGCTTTAATGTTTTCACTGAGACAGCAAGCTCTATGGATAGAGTGGATGAACGGGTATTAACCAAGTCGCGTGAGTCCGATGTATTCAGAGCATTAACTCATTCAATAGCCAATAGCTCTGGCAACACAAACAGGGCCCTACTCAAAGCAAAGAATGATTACGCTGATGCGGTATCAACAAAACGTGCCAGATGCAAAAAAGGCTCTACTTACAATAAGAAGCTTTGTACACGTTGGACAATGAGGGCTGATGAATACCGGACTGCTATCACTCTCCACTCAGAAGGTGCCAAGACAGAGAAAGAGCAAACTGTTGAATTGGCTGGAAAGGCAGAACATCAAGAAAAGTACGCGCAAGCAGTTATCAAGCTGACTATGGAGACTTTCAAGATAAGTTACTTGTTTGCAAACTTAATGGTGACTCTGTTTATCATCCTTACTTTTGAAGTATTGGGAATGATGATTGGTGCTGACTATCGCCGTTATCGTGATGCTCTCCCACACTTCGGGATTGACCTGAACCGTGATACTGAAATCAAATATCTAAAGCAGGATTTGCAAAGACAGAATGATCTGGAGGAAGCAGAAAATCAATATCAGATTGATCGGGCAAAAATGCAAGTCAAAAGAATGGCTGATAGTTACAAATCACAAATTGAGATTGAAGGATTGAGGAAAGAAATAGCTAAACTAAAGGACGTTTCTATCATGGCTACCCCATCCCCTGCTATGGCACTTGATGCTGGTTCTATGGAGTTTAGAGTGGAGAAAAAGGATGATGGCAGTGTAAAAGCTAGTAACAAGAAAAAACCTGTTAAATCAGATACTACACGCACCACTGAACTAGAAAATACTAGCGATATACACGCGGGTAATATACACGCGGGTAATTACACGCGTGTAAATACACGCACCGACTCACTAGGCAAAAATAGAAACAGTGCTATGAAGTCAAAAAAAGCTAGGTTTACCAAAGCAGGAAAAGCAAAGCAGGGTAGCAAGGTTCATTGTCCAGAGTGCGGTAATGAGTTCGTGAAAAAGTCGCACCATCATACTTTCTGTAAGCCAGCTTGTAGGTATGACTATCATAATAATGGTGATGAAACAGGAACACGGGATGCTATCAAAGCAAGTAAGGCGAAAGCTAGAAAACGGAAAGCATAAGCTGTAAATAAAAATACTCTCCCAGCTTCCAGAATGGGGGAGTATTCAATCAAGAGGAAGCGATAATGAAAAGCAAATATTTCACATGGCTGGATCTAAAGGCTAGTGATTACAAGGAATATGGAAACGGCGATAGTGATAACTTAGAAGAGGTTGTTGTCTGGTCAAAACGTGTTGCTGATAAAACGGGCCGTCCTGTTTCAATTTATGAAGATACGGGAAGAGGTGAGAATTTTATAATGAAGGTTGTACCAGTAAAGGGGTAGTTCATGGCTGAGGATAGGCACTATTGCACTTATTGCGGAAAGCGCCGCAATGAGTCAAAGATGATAAAAGTTTATTACACCTTACTGAGAAGAACGGCGTGGCATTGTGAAATCTGCTACTACCTAAAAGAAACACATGTTCATTGCAAATTGTCTACTTCAGGGGACATTAGCGATAACCAGAAAATTAACTGATATTCTATTTTGGATGTTTAAATAATACTCAGGGGGAGAGTATGAATCAGGATAATATAATTATCGTTGAGTGCTGGGATTTACCAAAAACAGTTCCAGTTAAACGAGGCAAAGCATATAAGGCTGGTGTAGCTGTAATATGGTTTCTTGTTGCATTGAATATTATTGCATTGTTGCTTGTGGAGTATTTTAATTAGCCATGACCTGCTAGTAATAAAGTACTAGCTCCCCAAACTGGTTAATTTATCCTTGATCATTTCTCACAAGGTAAAAAAGAGAATGGTTTTATGTTCCCCACGCAATAGTGGGGATTAACTGCTGAACAAGCAGCGGATTAAAACGGTAAGACAGAAAGCCCGTCAATTAACTTTGATGGGCTTTTTTATTGCCTTGAATATCAGGCTCTATAAAGGTATAGGTTTATAGAGTATCTAAAATACCGTCTATAAAGTTTGCTTTTCTATTTTATAGAGGGTATTCTACAAACATCTTAGAGCTTTATAGAGGGTTTAAATAAATGTCACACGTTATCGGATATGCAAGAGTTTCGTCTACAGGTCAAAAGCTGGATGTTCAGAGAGAGTTACTTAATACAGAAGGCTGCCTTCAAATTTTTGAAGAAAAGGTTTCAGGTAAAAACTTAGAACGTCATGAATTGACATTATTACTAAAGACCATCCGAGAAGGGGATGTGGTTGTAGTCACTAAACTAGATCGTTTGGCGCGTTCTATGTCTGACTTCTGGAGTATCTACGATGAAATAAATAATAAAGGTGCTAGTCTAAAGATTATAAACATGGGGCTGGATACCAATAGCTCACAAGGGCGGCTTATGATGGGGATACTTTCCTCTGTTGCTGAGTTTGAACGTGAGCTTATAGCTGAGAGGAGGGCAGATGGCATAGCCAAAGCAAAGGCGGCTGGTAAGCATCTAGGTAGACCTAAGATGACTGATGAACTCAGAGAGCAGGTAAAAGGCATGTTAGAAGATGGAGCGACTAAGCCAGCAATATCAAAAGCTCTTGGTATTGGTGTTAGCACTGTCTATAAAATCCAGAAAGAAATTAGAGAGGCGGCATAAATGAAAAAGGAATCAAGGCTAAACAGGCTGGCAGAAAGCTTGATGAAGCATATCAAGCAGTATGAAAAAGAAGTAAGAGAAGATGAACGCAAGAAGATAAAAAAGAAAAGTTAATAAAAAAAATAAAACAAGATACCTTAAAGTATTACAATATCAATCTATTGGAAATAATGAATGAGTTTCCAGAGGTGAAAATGTGGATTGACTTAGATTTTCAAAGACAGATGATTCAAGCAAATAGTTCTATAAAAGAAGAGCTTCAGAAGATAACAGAGTATCAATCAAATCAGTTTAATA
>JAUTBZ010141006.1:0-12802 GCA_032361785.1 Lepetodrilus galriftensis | reverse complement strand
TCCAAATTAATAATTGACTGGAAACGAAACATAGCCCGCAAAAATAAGTGGTGCGTTTTCATAGTCTTTCAGTATATTTGACATGAAGATTCCCCAATTCTACATTTGTATAACATCATTTTCAATAACCATGATTATTATCATTATGATTAAATTTGTGGAAATGATCACATTTTCCCAGAGATGGATATCACTCGAGTTACCATGACAACTGATCTTCTGCCATTAATTAAACGAGGGATTGATCCTGTTCATGTTGGCGAGTTTGCATTCAATCTGATGAACACTGGTGAAGATGCCATTGGAGATGAAAAGTGGGGGAGTAAATAGAAAAAAAAGCAAGAAAAAAAATCCTCTTGATTATATCCAACTGCAAACAAACAACATGAACGCTGAAAGTTTGAATCCATTTTAGGGCCAGAATGAATTAATACTTTATGTCACAGAGGGAATATTCCACCCACACAGTACTTTAGGGCCAGATCCGGAGCTTAAAAATATGTACATTATCAAATTGCATCTAGAATAATGAATAATCGGTTTTAACCCTGGCACAAATATAATCAATGACTTGTTGATTTTGTGTATGGTTTGACTTGCTCATTTTGTGTATCGCGAAACCAATCAACATGATCCTTTATTACATACTAAGCAATATACAAACTGGACGGGCTAATAGCGACAAACTTATCTGCCATTTTACAGGTAACGACCCCATTTACTGATCATGTTATTCAATGACATTGTCACTGTCAGAAAGCAACACATCAAAATGATCTATCGGGCATATCTTCAAATATAGCTATCAAAATAATTTGCCTTCGGCTAGAAATTAGCCATCAGGCAATTAATTGCTGACATCAAAACGAGTGTTGTAGATACGCGAGGATAGCGAGTGATCTGGCCGGGTGACCTGGTGACAGTTACATCAGGACGTAATCCTGACCTGGGGTCGTCTGTGCCAGCTCCCTCAGGTCATACATACCCTCACACTGATGTGCTACATCGTCACTGGGCTGTGCTACACAAACTGACCCCAATGACCAGTGGTCGTCAAATAGAGACGGACATGGCGAGTCAAGGAGATAACTGTAATTCATTAAAGTGTCGTAGTTCAATGTACATTAACCCCCTCCCTGCTGGATTAGGCACAGTCACTGCTATTTAGGGCATATCTGGTTGCCTCCAGCATGGAGAAGGTTAAGAATAATATATGATAGACCCATGGATCAGTGTGCACTCGTGTTCTCAATGCCCTGGAGAGTATACATGGTATACGACCAGTACTAGAAGGTTAGAAGGTCGACTTTAATATTTATATACAATATTTCTTATTGATTATTCTATCAAATATGAATTGTTAACCTCATTTCCTACTCGTGGTGAAAGGGTGTATTATAGCAAGCATACATACAGTACAGAATGACCTACTATACTGTATACTGTATACATACAAGCATCGGATGTAGAGCATAGAAATCCATTGTGATTCCTCTCTATCAGAATACCCAGCAGTATTTTAAAATATAATCAAATTTGATCTAGCCATAATTATACCATTGGTGGTATTTACCTTCCAACAGCTGCGGGAAACCAGGGATGCCCTAGTTACTACAAAGAAGTGATATTGATAAATCCAATCAGGAAAAGCTGTGCAACAACCGCAGAAAAGTTTGGAATAAAAAAAATTTTTAAATTGTTTTTGAGTGCTTTCAAGATTTTGCCATAATTATGTGGCTTCTCAGTAAATGGCAGGAGGAAACCTGCAACACCTGTAGCACCAAGTGTTGGTGGGCTCGCGAGTGGTGGGCCTGCGAGTGGTGGCTGGTACACACAAACCAAGGTTGTTAACCAGTTAACTGTACTGTACTGTGACACGACAGACAACACGTACTATGCTATTGTCCTGCTGTTCAATTCCAACATTATAGCATATAAATGATGGCAAAATACACATTGGAGATGGCACCTATACATTGAAGTACAATTAAACAGACATTTTCCACAACTAATATTAGTACTAACTATTATTATGTCCTCTGCCAACAGCTGGCAGGAAGTGTGAGATATATTGAATAACAATAAATACATTTCCAATAATATAGAACTTATGAGAATGCATGAATGGTTGGCGCGAAACATTTATATTGCAGTGTAGTTGGGGGCGTTTGTGATAATTACTACATGGAAATGTTATGATTTATAGTATGCTTTGGACCTATGCCCTTGAAGATAGAGGATTTACTGATACATATACCATTACATTGCAGCTGTTCTTGTGTAACCATGGCAACTGAAGTCTTGACTATGTATTAATTACATTTGGTTTAGTTCTACTTCTATAGTTCGTGCGTCAAACTTTGTAAAATACTTGCAAACTGTAAACACTAATTGCACACTTGTATGATTAGATATAGGTAATCAATATGTCTGCGTCACTTGTCCAGTTAATATGGTAACCTGAATCTCTTTCTCCTAATGAGATCTCACCATATATAACAAACAGTGATGAATTCTTCAGCGTGTGGGTTACAGACTTTTACTAGACACACCTCATTTAATGACAGACCGCTAATTATTTGAGTACTCATTCCTCTCAACCGGAATCATGTTAAACTGTTTAACAAGGCTATAACAATAACAGGGAGAGATATACTACTTTATCTATGTAAAGACAATGCAGGCTGGTGTAAGTACTAGTGGTACTGGTACTCAGAGTTGTTGTGCAAAGAATACCTACACTAGCCATCCTCCATGGCATACCTACACTAGCCATCCTCCATGGCATACCTACACTAACCATCCTCCATGGCATACCTACACTAGCCATCCTCCATGGTATACCTACACTAACCATCCTCCATGGTATACCTACACTGGCTGTCTCAGACAAATGCTAGTCAAGACCACACACTTTCCTATCGGATAACACAGACAGACTACGGCCATATGGTCAGCCTTGGAATGCCAGATTTCCTGTGTATAATCAAAATGTCTTACTACGACCCACCCCGCAGGATGCTGAAGCTAAAACACGATAGCGCAGCCCAGAGAGAATTGCTGGATATCTTAGTGGATATCAAATACCATTGAGTGATAACACTTGACAGACTGCGTGTAGGTTTAGATGGAGTAGGCGCGTTATCTGGAGAGGGTGTAACAAATTATCACAATTACAGGAATTAAACAGTGTAGGAACTGAGGCTATTGAGTTGCAACAAGAGCTAAAGTTATTTTGTTGCTTCAAACAACCAAGCCACATGACCAGACTGGAATTTCATGGGTGTGTTGTTGTTTTTGCTTTATCACATACGATAGCATTGATATTATTTTCATTAACAATTACAAAGACATACGTGCTATGCTGAGCATGTGTGATATTTTTCTGAAAGATAAATAAACTTGAGCAATGTCAATGTAAGTTGATAAATATTAATGACACTAAACAATAATAGGAACATGCCAAGATTACTATATATAGTATGAAATTCTCCAACATGACATGGATGCCGCAAATGTGTTGAATACAGTACTACAGTATTCCGTTAGTACTTAAATAGTTATGACGTTTATTGAAAGGAACATATTCAATAGGACTCTCCCTGATATATACAACACACCTGGTAAACAGTACACATGACTAATTAGAGGTGATGAATAAGAACATGACGTCATTAACAGCGATCATGATCATGATGATGTGATCAGTTGATTTCAGCTAGCCTTTTACAATAAACAATTTAGGTCACTCACTGAAACTATTTAAAAGATATTTTCACTAGCGTATTCATTATGCCAGAGATTACATAACGTTCTTATTAGGATTTCATAGCCAAGCTAAACTTTTATGGGGATTTGTGAACAAAATTGTGAGCCAGGAGATGTAAGTGTTTCAGCATTATGTCTGAAAAGTTGATACATTGCACGCAGACAACATAAGCAGGAAATAACTACCATAGTATTGTAAGTCATGATTTATAGAGCATAAGAATAAGAACGAGTGAGTGATTATGGAGTTTAACGTCGCTGCGGTAATCTTTCACCCATTTGTGATGATAAGAATACGAAAGAATTAAGGTTATGTGTTGCTCATAATTCATCATCTGGACCAAAGTATTAACCACTGATTTTACTGGTCCTATCTGTCCATCCATCATTGTCCACAGGTAAGAGATGACAACTAGTAACCTACATCATTACGTACATCTATAGTATCTCAGTCAGCATCACTGACCGTAGCTAGCATGTTTACAAGTAAGGAGTGGCTACATATCTACATAATTACCTACGTCTTAATCTAAACCACCGACTACCCACTAAGCCATAGGCTAGTAGTACTATAGTGTACCTTGGTACAGCTTCCATCTCGTACAGATAGGTTACTCATAGTCATAGTACAGGTTACTCATAGTCATAGTGCAGGTTACTCATAGTCATAATGCGAGTACTCGCACATACATCAATGATAGCACTATTAGCAGTGTAGCAAAGTACAGCTCACTGCCATTCATAAATAATACCTGGATAACTTGTAGACCCTGTATTACATGAGTTAAACCCCTATCCTATATCATGTACGTTCATCACCCACCCACCCAAGATAACATATTATATTTAGTATTCGTGGTGCGTGTATTTCATCAGGTATTACACTGTTATACGATAAAAGAAAATCTTGAATTAGGTGTACGTGGCATTTAGTACGTAATATCTATGCAAACATGGTGAATGCAGATGATACAGAAACACAATTTAGCCCATCATTAAAATAAGTGTTAGCATATAAATTAGAATTAATTTATTTTTATTTTTATATATATTAGTTCTTGCAATCATTTAATAAACTAGAGTGGTCTGCTCCGGTTTTAAACAAACTTGTGTCCATCCTTGCTATGTCTACTATTGTTGCACATATTTTAAAAATTGTGACCAGCTAGCCAAAAAAATGAGAGAAAGGAGAATGAAAACAAATGAATAAAGTCAGCATTAACATGATCCACGCTGCAACATATTTATAAATGTGAAATGTCAAAATATTGCATGTATTCTGTTTTTATGGCTGGACTCAGGAACGTGAGAACCTCCCATGAATGAATGAGTGAATATTTAGATTAGACACAAAACAAATTGAAAATCCATTTGCTAAATCAAAGAACCCCCTCTATGCTGAATCGATACTGTGTTCCAATGGCAGATTGACGACTCGGTCATAATGACGTTCTTTCTGGCGGCCGACGGGTCCCAGGAGGCGAGGAGTCAAATGCCAGGCCTATTTATCTCCCACTACTACTGTATCAACTACTGCCCATGCCAGGGTCCTTTATTGCAGCCAGGTCTATTTATCTTTATCACAGAATCCTCTAAATCTATGTCCTGAGTCTCTCAGTGTGGCATCATAAGGACACCACAGTGTCACACCCAGTGCTTTGATCAAACTGACCGCAGTCCACTACTCCATATTCAAGTAGTGACTCACTGGCCTCACGACCAGCCACGCTGACCACACTGACCACTCAGGGTCCGTATCAAGCCCACGTTCAGCGCGATTCCACGAAACCTAACGCCCGGTAATGAGTAAATGCGCAGGGCTTGTATACTTATGATGAACATGGCGCAAAATCAGAGTCTACGTATGACTGAATTATACGAGATTATGGTAAACACTGGTGAATAATCTATCAATATTATACGGCATGACGTTTGTCAAATATAACATGTTTGATCGTGACACGATCCCTGGTCCAGGAAATTTCCGACCAGACCCTGTCTAAATGTGGTCAGAAGGGGTCGGCAACCTTATCAATTATTGGTCACTGGACATCCATCGATTTTGAGGACTTAGGGAAAACCAATTTAGGCATGTGATATATTTTCGCACCATTTGCCAAGTTTTATATAAATAAAGTTTAGTAATGTTCCATAAAAAGGTATTACCAGTTTTGGAACAATTACCAATTGTTAATCAACGTTTAAACAATGAATCAAGGAATTAGTGCTATTCGTCATCACAGCTGGAATATTTCACCCATACGCGACTACAATGTTGTTTTACAAAATAATTAACAATTAGACATGCAAGATAATTAAAGTCTAAACAGGCTAAGAGGCTTAATTACAAACGTGACTGAGGTGGTAATCCAAATGTCAACGTTCTGACCTGCCAATTACTGAGACACAGCAGTAACCTGATCACACAACAGTAAACACTATTTGTAGTCAAATACTTATACCATGGACATATATCCCCGTAACTATGGTTTTACAATAATATTTTCCCCGGTTGCCACGGCATCTAAGCTACACAGTAACAATATTCCTGTAGACCTGTGAGGACTCTGTGAGACTAACTAGAGGCTAATAGTGGAGTACTCAGTACATGTAGACTCACTGCAGGTATAAGCTCATGTCACAGTAAATAGTAACATGTGTAGTAGTAAGCCACATAGTCTGCATCACACGTTGTTCTCACCCAAATACTCCCACCGGTATTCAAAATACCACCCTAGATCAGATAGGCAAGTCTAGATTCAGAGGGTAATGAATTTCAGCAGCTCCTTTCATACATATAATACCAATCAAAATAATTTATATTTAAACTATTTACTTTCACCCTCCGAGACTATGGATAGTCTATAAGAATAAGTCACAGAGCGACTTGGAATATGTCAGATTATTCAATGGCGTCGGAATACATTATATTTTTGCTATGGCACCACAGATGATTTTCACAAGTTGCAAAGTCCTTGTATTAATATTGGTGAATACAAAAAATAGTTCTCCATATTATCAATGACCGTATATCATTGACATGCAGCAGAAAATTGGTCGCCGTAAAATTGATGCTCAACATGTGTTAGATGCAAAAAGAACCTAGGTGATCGCGTCGACCAGTGCGCAAGAAATGTACATATCAATGTTGTGAAATCGCTCGACAGCAAACATGGCACACTGTGCAGATGACAAGCAAGAAGGAAGCGATCAATACATTACAGCAATGTAACCTGCCCATCATACCTACTGCAGCTTACCACAGAGAACATCACAGAGAATACCACAGAGAATACCACACAGCAAACCGCCGCCACTCTGTGCAGCACTCTCAGCTTACATTCAAACATGGCCAATGATTTTTAAATTAATCATTTTCTCATAAAGTGTTGTACCTAGTTGCAGAAAAAGCAAATTTGAGAATGACATGTTTTTGCATTTACCATAAGTGTAGTCCTGTCCCCCTCTCCCCCCCCCCCCCCCCCCCCCCCCCCCCCCAGAGTTTTCTCCGTGAATGACAAAGACTTATGGTGACTTTTGTTAATACTCGCTGCAAATATTATTAAATAAATTTACAGATATTAACTAATTGGCATTTGTCTGTCATGACATGTCATAAACCAAAATCTGTCTATTTGATTTGAATATGGCACTAGTACTTAGACGTAGGTGGTAAATATATATTGAGGGTTCTTTGTAAACATTACATATCATGGATGACAATAGTTTACCTGCCAACTGTAACAGACCCAACAGACCTGAAGAAGTCTGTCAAGGATGAAACTTTGTCGTTGCTCACTCACATGATGGTTAAAATAGTTTTATAAAGTTATAATGAAAATAAATTGAAATTGACGCTGACAGTTAGTTTAATCTAGTTCGAACCATAACATTTTGTTTTATTTTATTTCCAGATCAATACTGGAGGCTATTTGGTATCTCAATGGAAAGATATCTTTAAATTACATATGTCACTCATATAATGAAGGGAAGTGTGATCATGGTGAAATTAAGGCAGCACAGTAGTATTTCCAGCAGGAATAGATCCACAGATGTGTGTGAAGTATTAAGGAAGTGTCTGACACTGATCCTGTCGGTGAACATTTGCCGAATGCCAGTCAGCAAGGATGTGTATTAGTTTTCTGATCTGCACAGTGCAGAGTGCTGTGCCATGCACCAACATGACACCTAGGATGTGGTCTGGTATTCCACTACTACTATGACCATGACTATGCCTCGCACTGTCACAGACCCAGCTCATTAATGCTGAGTGAGATATATAGTTGAACATGAGGAATTCACTGATCAATTTGGTACCACGACCATGAACTGATTTGTTTTGTTTATATTTAGAATACATTTCTTATCCTTTATCTTATAAAGATTTTTTAAGTGTCTCCATATATCACTTTAAATTAATAATAATATAAATTACAAAAATATGAATATTAATTTAATAGTTAAAAATATTTTATTCACAATATTGGAAAAGGATTGGGGACAAGTTATGTCAACTTAGGAAAAACCTGCTCCTGGAGTATGCAGTTTCAAAATAATTCAAGCCATCTAACATGTCTACTATACAACAGTTCAAGGATACAAGCAGCCTACCAATCAGTCCAGTGGTCAAACCATGACTGAAAACATATGGCGACTAATTCAATTTATAGCAACGATACTTAATGAAAAAAACCAAAATGTTCTTCACATCCATAACACGTATAAGTTACAACGATAATAGAAAAATAGATTTGTACAGGAAGGCACATTATACAAAAATATGTTTCATTAATAATGTTCATTCAATTTTTTAACCTTCTTTGCTGAATTGTTCCATTTTGCATGTGTTTTGGGCATATAAATATGCCCGCAGCAGTGAGGAGGTTATTTAATATTAATAATAACATGAGAAAGTATCATAAAATATCATTATGATGACTAAATGATATATCATATGCAACATGTGTGTGATCAAAGCATGTACATATTATACGTGATACTGACATACTTTGATACCCAATATATATACTTGTGTTCTAGGTGTTCATTCATTCATTGCACATATCATACTGTTGAACTATCTGCCACGTGAGTACACTTGAAACTGGCTTCCTGATGCTAATGACCAGGCTGACCCCTGACCCCTTGACATACACAAATCCTGGGGAAATGACAGTCAGAACCCACTAATGGTAGTATACTGGCATCGCCAGATGACAAGTACCGAAGAAAGATACGGTAGTTAGATAATCAGAATCAGATAGAGAATATTTTTAGACATAACTGCAACTTGTACGATTGATGTTACCGTTAGGTCATGTACTTTTAGAAATTAAATAATAATTATTTTCACGCGATCATTTCCTTAATTGAATGCGACTCGGAATGACCCTTGCAATGCTCAATGAAGAACATCTAATTGCAATGACGATCAAATCAAAGTACAATACGAAGTTGAAACTATACTGGTTTTTTTCCTCATAAATCGTGATTTGGTACAAACCCACAAACTAGCAACACTCATTTGTGCCTGAAACAATTTTTATCATGTGTTGATCTTGCACATGTCCCGAAGCATGCTCGGTTTTGCTAGTATTAGCATGATTAATAGGATGATGACTATGGATAAGTAATGCTACTTAGCATAATATCCAAAGCATTGTTCATGTTCCATATTATAAGTACTTGCACATTGCAAGCCCTGAATATGTCAGAGTCATATGCTGATCATGATTTACCATGAATTTGAGATTAACTGAACTCTCGATGCAGCTATTTTCCATAATAAACATTTTAGCAAGTGTATTAACAGAAGTAGCCAATAAACGATAAACTAACATTTGGAGCACTAATCATGGGAATGATGATGTATTGATCTGACTAAGGGTATACAGTACAATAAAAACTGAATAACTCATAAATTTCCACCAGTCCTCACAATAACATTGGGCATGTTCGCTTGGGATACCGGTCAATGCCAGTCAATGCCTCACTGTTGTAAAGTGTGTACATCAACTACATGTGTATAGGAAAGTTAGGAATTCAGATTACGTAGACATTAAATAATCATGATAAGTATCTGTTCACAATTTAACAAGTTGATAAAAGGCTAGAGCAAAACATGCAAAACAAAAGTCATCCCCTCATCATTTTACTTACCTGTGGGTATTTCATCTTGAAAAATGTTTCTAGATTTTCGTATAAATGTGGATCTACACCGACTAATGGTTTTAATATAGACACTCCAGGAAGTTCCTCGGCTACATAAGGAGGCAGTTTGTGTGATAACCTCCATTTCCTGAAATAAACAGTACAGAGAATTAGTGAAAAGACGAAAACATTTATAATAGGATTATGCTGTCTAATTTGTAAATTGTTGTTTGATTATGGTAGGTCATGTAATGGCAGGAGGAAACCTGCACAACCTGTAGCACATATTATGGCAATGCTGCAGACAACGATAAACCTGAAGAAAAGAAGACACTTAGGAGGGTTCGAACTGACAATCAATTTCTAGCAACTACAAAACATTATTTCTGGGTTACGTTCGGAGAAACCCTGCATATTGTATTGCAAGATGCAAATAATTGTATTGTAATATACATGTAATATGGACATATTGGAGATGTCTGTATTGCACTTTACATATACAGTGCTCCCTCGATATAAAGCTGAAGTTGGGGTCCATGACATGCCACCCGCGTTATAATACCTGTGTTATATCAACGAATATAATTGGAGAAAAAAAATATATTTAAAAACTTTAAATGGGGTCCACGTTGTATCCGAATCCGCGGTGCATCGAAGGGCGTTATATCAAGGGAGCATTGTATATTGATATTGTGATAGATTGACTCACTGAGATGTCTACTGTGCAGTATTCAGACATATATATACAATATGAAAATGCATAGTATGTGCATGCATGTAGTTTGTTGTTAAGGCATAAAAATGTGAATTCAACATTTTCTGAAAGTCCACAAATCAAATACTATATTTATTTCTTTTCTAAGTTAACAGTAACAATATCAACTCTTGAAATTGAATAGTAAAAGAAAATAATTAATCGACATACACTTAATTTAATTACAGCTTATAACTAATACTAGTGTATGTGATTAATGGTAACATAGAAAACATGTACGCAACATTCTTTGATGTTCATCAGTAGGATATAAGATTAATTTATCATCAATGCAATTAGCAATGACTGACATGAATGGGTAATTAACATGTTATACAGGTATTCCAGGCCAGTAAGCTTGGCAGGTAATTAGAGGTCAAGACGACATATGTAATAATTCCCTCACCCTGCCACCACAAAAGATGACTAAATATGTTAATTATAAATTGTACTAATAAATGCAGAATTGTGCTAGATAGAAATTGTATTCATTATTTATGGAACTGAACAGTAAAATTGATGGTAAATTAAATAATATATATCTGATCATAAAACATTAAAAATATAGATGGTTAATCAGCGTCTAAGGTTTTAGCATGTGTTGTAACTAAAGTTTTATTCTGGGGTGTTTATTTTAGATACTGGCAAAACATCATTAACATTATATTATCAATTATCCCTTGACCATGTTGACATTATAATGATCATTCCCAATATTGGTATATGTAATGTTGTATATATTAAGATTCAAATATGGACTATGAATCAAATTGTTTACAATGAACTCATATTAAGGAGATCCGCATGTTTACATTCATAAATAAACTATGAATGAGCATACACAAACAAGCCACAGGCACTTGAATATTAACAAAATAAAAATCACTATCAAACATACCCCCTCTGACAACACTATAAATATTGATATTTATAGTGTTGTCAGAGGAGATATGTTTGATAGTGATTTTTATTTTGTTAATATTCAAGTGTGAGACAAGCAGACAGTAATCTATTTTAAAAACACAGACTACATGAACATATCTTTACGTAATATATGCAACTATTAGCAATAAAGGTTATTTTTATTCGTTTTCCTTTTATTTTTTAGTGTGCTATGCTAAACTAGCCTAAGGGCATTAATAACTGAAACATGTAAACATTGCACTGTGACACTGACAGTTCGTAGACATTTAAATGTTATGTAGGTCGATCGTCGAAAAAGTATAATGTGCCCAAAGTATATCTATGTCATGGTTACTGTAGACAAATGTAGGCATTCCAACGTAGACTACTGGCATCCTCATGATCGCATCCTCATCGTACTAGCCTCCCACTATCTAGATTCTAGACACCGCGGCCCAGCCCACTTTTTTTACCGGTCACGAGAAAGGAATGTGTATACAAATACTTCCGTTAATATTACGCTGAAAGCTACTTAGCGTTAAACATATTTAATAAAAATAAATATTTCGAAATCATCTAAACATTGATAGAACAAGAAATACTAGTAATTTATGGGAAGAATTATTTAGAAAGACAAGATTTGCAAAACCACGAGAGTATTTTGACAGACGCACAACTGTCAAACATTTTTAGTCAGATCGTTATGAAGAAAACCCCAAAGCATAATATGCAGTCGGTTTGTACTCACCCGTATACGATTGCAAATATATGTAAAAGCCAATTTATGCACCAACCACAGAAAATAACTACTGCTAAACCACATATCGTGTAATCTACCGGTGCCATTTTACTCCAAATGGAGCAAGCGCGTTGTCCCACAATCCTCTCGCTTAGAAATGATGAGATAACTTCCGGTTGACCTCTGACCCGTGAATTCCTCATAGAAATGTTTATAGCAACGGAATACACGTCTCGTCACGTGCAACCTAATATATGATCTAGCTATATATATATATATATAGACTGCTTGTCTATGGTATTTATTATACTGAGTAATGAATCATTGAAGATACATTACCTTTATTATGTTGATGAACAAAAAATAACTATGCAAGATTATATAAAGTAAGACAAGAACGACACACGTTGATTTATACAGTTTAGGTTTCATCATCATAAACATTATAAAACAGGGGCGGATTTAAGGGGGGGGGGGTGGGCCCCCCG